>CM049814.1:16501268-16537999 GCA_027422405.1 Ptychobarbus kaznakovi | reverse complement strand
GCTGCCATGGCAACCGCAAAATGATCTTAAATATGGTGTGTGTCTGGAGGGCTTCTGTTGACGGGATCTTCTCAAACGAACGCTTACTGTATGCAAATGCTACAGCCTCGAGATGCACACAAGAAGCATTACGGAATTAACATAATTTCCAATTCCTCCCGTTAATTCGCTTTTGTTTGGAGATGTGTTTATTTGGATATTACGCATCCACAGGAATGTAGTAATTACACCGTTTGAAAGCAGCAGCCTCCTCCGCATGTGACTGTATGTTTCATACGCTTGCTTTGGTGCTTTATGAAACATATCTATACACCTCATGACTGCAGCGTTTAATCTGTCTCCTGAAGAGACACTTTCTTTTAGAGTTGTTTTCTTTTTACACAAACAAAAACTGGACTCTTGTACTACAATTCTTACACAAAGTACCATAGTAATATAGCAGGTTATTCTTCTGAAGCACCATATAATTACTAGTCGTCAACTTTATGATAATTGGTGCTGATATAATGACAATATGATGCAAGTGGGATGCACTAAAAAAGGTAGAGATAGATCGATCGATAGATAGATAGATAGATGAAAAATGTTAGTTTTGTCATTCATTCATTCATTCATTCACAAAGCCTGGTAAAGCACAATTATGGCATTCATTTTAATAAAACAATTTAAAGTATATATTTTAATCATGTCCCCTCATCTTTATTACGTCAATGAATTTTTTTTTATATTATTTAATTTAATTTAATTTAACTATGTTTTCTTTTTACACTAACCAAATTGGACACGTGCACTATGATGTTTACACACAGTGCCATCATAAAGCCAAGTTATTCTTTTGAAGTACCATATAATTACTAGTATTTGGTGCTGATATGATGTAAATTGGATGCGCATAAAATTTCTTAAATTAAATGAACACTTATTTCACTCAATTTTCATTTAAAATATATAAAAATAATAAAGAATATTTAAAAATAATATTTTTTATTATTATTAACATAGTTATTAAAATGCATATTAACTGTACCATAAAAATAAAAAACAGCTTGACAAAATGGACAAACAGCTGTAAATGTTTTTCTGTAACACTTGATCTATATTTTCTTGATTTATGAATGGATTGTGGTTGTAATTTGTATTATTTCTGTGCTTGAGTGATGCTGTGAGGATGTGTGGCGTGTGAAATATTCCTCTCACCTGTTTGTGGCGTCTCTCTCCGTCTCTCTCTTATTTCTGCTCTGATTTGTATTCGTGGCTCCATCACAATGCAGGATGCAGGGTTGCTTAGGAACACTCTGAGGGGCAGAACAGAGGAGCGGATGCTGGCTCATTGTGAACACTGATAAAGAAACCAGAGCGAGAGCAGCGTGTTATAGACTCCAGGATGCATGTGTCTGTGTATGTAAGCTGTCAGGAACATGCTTGTGCCATACTTCAAACATATAACTGTGTGTGTGAATATTTACAGTATATACACACACACACACACACACACACACACACACACACACACACACACACCACACACACAAAACCACACACACACACACACACACACACACACACACACACACACACAACCACACACCACACACACACACATATACGTGTGTGTGTGTGTGTGTGTGAATATGTACAGTATATACACAAACACACAAAGCCTATTTTAAGACCATCGAATTATAATAACACTATTTTAAAATATTTACAATTAACCACGTCCACCTCAGTTTCATTACTAAATGACAACAACAACAACAACGACAGTAAATCCTTATTTATTGATTAAAATGTTGTGTAAGATAATATCAATATAAAAAAAGTAATCAATTGTTACAGAAAATGTTATTAATTGTAATAAAACTGTTTTGAATTTCAAAATGAAAAAAATCCTGTAAATAGTTATTAATTAAACTTTAAAAAAAATCACAAAATGATAATTAAATTGAAAGAAAAGTACTTAGTTGTCATAGAAAATTACAAACAAAACAATATATTTATTTATTTGTAATTGTATTTATAACAAAGCCAGGACCATCAAATTGTGGCATTAATTTTAATAAAACAATTTAAAATATATTAATGAATCATGTCCAGCTCTTTCTTATTACTTCAATTACAAAATAATTCCACTAAATAGTTATTAACTAAATAAAAATAGTGTGTAAGAAATTATAATTAAAATTAAAAATGTAAAATAAAAAATATATATTTTCATTCATTAGACTTATAATATAATTTGAACATTTACTCCTGATATTCACTGCTATAAATGACGAACTCATTAACCTGAATTCTCTGTGACACTGGTCAGAGATTTCTCCATTACGTTCACCCAAACCCTTCTGATCCACTTATTTTCTGCATTTGTAATTATGTACAGCATCATTTTGCGTCCTCAGATTGCAATTAGCACAGCATAGAGCCGGATGGTGAAGCTGTAGCGTTCTGTTCCTAAGCAACGTCTCCTCCACGTTTGGATTCACGCCGCTGAATTCTGCTCCGGTGACCCTTAACACACCTCACCATAGTGAAATCCTCATCTTTATCATATTAAATATTGATGATAAAGCAGGCGATCGATCAGTGTGGCATCTTTAGTATCTGACAGCTGTGAAACTGAAGCAAACACAGAGCAGGTGTGGAGTCTGACTGACTGTGTTTGTGGTCTTTGGGTTTGTTTGACTCATTTCTGGTCTCTTTCTGTGTTTTCTGTGTTTATGTGCTGCTGTCTCGTGTCTCGTGTCTGTGCTGATGCTCTCATCAGGTAAGAGTTCATTACATTACTGATGATACACGTTAGCGCTTGCGTTCTTCATATTCCTCAATTCTTTCCATGCCAAGGATTTTAAAATATGCATGAGGATCCCCTTGCAATGGACCGAGCCCCAAAATATCATCTGAACTAGTGTTTAAAAATGTAGGGCCTGTATACGTTTTTTTAATGTTTTGAAAAAAGTCTCTTCTGCTCACCAAGGCCGCATTTATTTGATTAAAAAATAAAAGTCAGTCAGTGTGGAAGAACGTGACTGGTCTGCAGAAACACAAGTCCTAATCCCAGCTGAACACCTCTGGTGTGACTTTAAATGAGCCAAAAACTCATCACCAAACACTAATGACTTGTACATTCATTTCTTATATGGACAAAAGTACTGGCACCCCTTTCTTTAGAAGAGAAAAGTCACTTCCAAACTGTGCCCACAAAGATGAAACATAATTAATGTACTTAAAAATGTATTTCCATCTCTGTTGCAACAGTTTTGAAGTGTATGAAAGGACTGTACCCATATATACCATTATTTCATAGTGTTTGGTGATGAGTTTGTGGCTCATTTAAAGTCACACCAGAGGCGTTCAGCTGCTTTCTGCAGACCAGTCAAGTTCTTCCACACTGACTGAATCATCATTTCTCTTTGATCCTTGTCTTATACACAGAGACACTGTCATGTTAGAATAGAAATGGGTTCTGTCCAAACTGTTGCTATATAATTAGATTCCCTAGAATATCATTATATGCTTAAACATTAAGATTTGTGCTCATGGAAATTACTAAAGTAGTCAAACCTTTCATTAGAAGGGTGCCAATACTTTTGGCAATATAGTGTATATTACAATATAATTTATTTCTGTGATCAAA
This sequence comes from Ptychobarbus kaznakovi, assembly GCA_027422405.1. Lineage (NCBI taxonomy): Eukaryota > Metazoa > Chordata > Actinopteri > Cypriniformes > Cyprinidae > Ptychobarbus > Ptychobarbus kaznakovi. Next base: position 16,534,362 of record CM049814.1, on the reverse strand, counting down.
GCTGTATTTTCAGCATCATTACTGCAGTCTTCAGTGTCACATGATCTTCAGAAATCATAATAATATACTGATTTGCTGCTGAAGAAACATTTATGATTATTAGCAATGTTGAAAACAGTTGTGCTGCACAATATTTTTGTTGTTATTTGTAATTAACTTTTAACAACAAATATAGTTTTAAACCAGTGCATTCAAATATTGTAAAATATATTTAATAACATATTGTAAATGTACATGTTAACTCTGACAGCCCTAGACATCATTTTTCCCTTCTGCATTTCTGCACATTCCCGGATCTCAGTCTGAAAGCCCCTGGCATATGCGATCATGAACTTTGTATGTTTGTCTTTGCATAGTTTCTATTAGCGTCTGAACGAAGGTTTCAGTGGTCAGAGAGGGATATGTATGTGGCTTATTTTCCTTACAATCTGGAAGAAAATGTCACATAACCAGATTTTCTTTTAGTATCATGTGTTGTGTATGTTGTGTGTGTGTGTGTACCTGTTTATACAACATTGTGGGGACCAAATGTTCCCTCAAGGATAGTAAAACCTGTCATTTTTGACATTGGCCTGCAAACAGGATTTCTGTAAGGGGTAGATTTAGGGTTAGGGGATAAAACATATATCGTTTGTTCAGTAATAGAAGTCCTTAGAAAGTCCCCACAATTCACAGAAACAAACACGTGTGTGTGTGTGTGTGTGTGTGTGTGTGTGTGTGTGTGTGTGTGTGTGTGTGTGTGTGTGTGTGTGTGTGTGTGTGTGTGTGTGTGTGTGCGTGTGTGTGTGTGTGTGTGCGTGCGTGCGTGCGTGCGTGTGTGCGTGTGTGTGTGTGTGTGTGTGTGTGTGTGTGTGCGTGCGTGCGTGCGTGCGTGCGTGCGCGTGGTGTGTGTGGGTGTGTACGCCAGTGTGCATGATACAAATGCAAATTAAACGCTGCATCTTCTGCTGTATTGTTCATCTCCACCCACACACTGTTTTCACTCTGCTGGACGCTCTCTGTATTATTCGATCATCAGATGTGGCCTTGTCTGTCTGTAGTGAGAGAAGGACGTCGGTATCATCATCTGATAGATTTGACTCAGAGGTCGTCACTTCTGTGGACTGATATATCGCAGATCTGCGTTTCAGTTTTATGAGGCTGATTTGTTAATATGGATGATGAGCCAATCAGGAAGCTCATATAGATTGATTAATAACAGTGGGTTTACAGTCAGCTGTTCATTAAATCATTTTTTCTGATATGACTGATGCAAACATGCGTAATAGAGCTGATGATTGATGCCTGAGCTGTATGTAATAATGTGTTTATGTAATGCGTGTTTTATGGTGGTTTTATGATGATTGTAATGGTTGACCATGTTGGAATCGCAGGCCTATCAATCAAGGAAGATTTGTTTTACGCTTGTCAAACCCTCGTTACACACAGCAAATTAAACGTAACAGCGGCGGGGGGATGTGTGTTTGTGTTTTTTGGGTTGTACGGCGCTGCGGTGGTTATTGGGAACTTGAAAATGGCACATAGACAAGCAAACTCATTACTGGAGGTTTACCAGTGTTGACAGTTTAAACGGTACAAGGGAATACAAATGTGTGGCATATATCATTAATACATGAATCCAGAGCTCTGTCAACATTCAGAAGCTGAGACGCAATTCAACACTGCGCATCGCTAATAGACTAATTAGACGGGACCGTGTTTGACGGGGGGATATCGGACAGAATTCAGTCTGTGAATGCAAACGTGTTTATGATAAAAGAATACAAATCTTCATGAAAAAAATCTAAATCTTGAAAAACAAAATGTTATCTTAGTTCTTATAAAGTACTCCGTATGTTTATGTTGGTTTTGTATGGTAAACGATTATAAATAGTGAATAGTTATTAATTTAATGTAGGAAAAAATACTGTGTGAGGAATGAGAATTGAGATGAAACATGGTTAATTGTCTTTATAAAAATCATAATGGTCCTAAAAAGAAGCTGCATTATCTTCTTCTGTGTAAATCTGAAGTTTGTTTTTAATTTAATGTAAATAATATATATATTATTTTTTATTTTAGTAAAAAGATACTGTGTGAGGAATGAGAATTGGGATGAAACATGGTTAATTGTCTTTAAATTGATATTTTATAGGTCTTATTTTATTTTTGTGTGAGAAATGAGAATTAGGGTGAAATATGGTTCATTTGCACCACTTAAATTTGTCGGATATAATAAAATGATTAAAATAACAAATAATTTGCATCAGTTCAGTAGTTTTTTTCTCTAAGAATTTAAAGATATAATAATAATTAGAAATTTTCACGTTGAATTAAATATTTATTAAGTTGATTGATTAAAAGGGGAAAATAATAATAATACTACTAATAATAATAATGTCATTCTTATGAGGACAGTTGTACCACCCTGACATTTTGATTTTATGCAGAAAATGTTATAAATCTGAAATTGAAAAAAAGAGAGAAACAAAACCCATGTTCATTACAGTACAGGTAGTTCTGATGATGTATTGGAGTAAATGAGCAGATGCAGACCTGTGTTGAGGTTGATGTGACTGACAGACGGACCGAGCGCTTGGGTGGTCAGCCTCGTTAACGTCCGACACAGCGAGCGTTAGGTTTCACTCTAGGACCGTCCTGGGGCCGAGGGGCCGAGCTATGGAGCGTTTCAAGAAAGGGCTTATTAAACCGGGAGAAGCTGAAGCGTCAGTGTAGAAAGTGAAAGTACAGGAAGGAACTAAGTGGTTTTAAGCCTGTGACCTTTGACACCGGACAAGTTTTGGGTCAGACGGGCACAGACGGCAGGAGAGCAGCGGACCGGCTGCAGCAACCGCTCTTGTTAGCGATTACTCGGATCACACACACAACTTTATTGCTCAGCAAACTTGTTTTCTCAGTTATGTTTTGAATGAATAATTCTGTGTCAGAAAATCTTCTTTAGGAGAAATAAAAACACAAATGAGTCCAGAGCTATACAATTAATATGAATAAGATAACTAATAATTTGGCCTTGGGAGAGTTTGAGAAATTTCTAAGATTATATTTTGATTAGATATTCCCATGTTTTTGGGTGTTTAATATTGTGTTGATGGGTCTTTAAAGAATATTATTGGCAGGTAATAAGTAACATATTTAGTGTATTGTTTGGTAAAATACATTTTGTGTTTTTTATAATAAATTGTTTATTGAACAGTTTCTTGGAGAAAATTTAAAATTTAAATAAAATACAAATTAATAAAAATAAATCACAAAAATTTTTTATTTTATATTTGTATTATTTAATATATTATTGTAATTATGTATATTTATATGCTAATTTTCAGTAAACATGTATTGAACATTTGCATTTTTTTAAAGAGGGATGTGAGAAGGAGACTTAAGCACACAATTGGTATTATTATTATTTCGTGTTTTATAATCTATATAAAGTAGATTTTCCTTTTATTTATTTATTTTGGATAATATGATAGGCAGGAGGCTGTAGCACAAAATATGCTCTGAATTTGCTCTCCATTTAACCTCATTGCTCTTTGAGAAACAATCAAAATATTAAAGAGAGCTCATTTGTGATATCGCTTTCCTGAACCATATGCTGATATTCAGAATGCTTTCAGATTTCTAAAGCTTCCCATATATTGGATGGCCATTTGATTTCCATATGACAGCGAGGGAGTCAGTGCTGTCTCAGTGATTTGTGTGTTTGATGTCTTCTTACCGTGCTGTGCGTTCACACCGCCGCCGGCGAGAGCGTCAGCATTCGTGGACGCTCGGACGCTTGTCTTGTATTTAAAGGAGACGCAGACTGACCACAAGTATGGTAGAAGTTAACCTCATCAAATATTTTAAATGTGAAAGTAAGAAATTGATTGATGGAAAGAACTTAACAATTATAATGATGTGTTTTCTAACAAGAAAAACAATTAAAAGCCATTTGTGTGGTGTGGCTTTTGTGTTCATGGTTCATTTCATCATGCAGTTTATTTGAGACGTTTACTAGCCTCGGTCTTTAATTAACATGAACGTTCATTTGTGTGCATCCTACATTACAAACTGTCCTGGTTGAAGTGTAGCCTTAATGTAATCCCACGAAAAAACTGGTCAAATCGATCCATTCCCTCCCACTCCCGTTGTTTTGAGGAAATTAATAGTAAAAATATAGTACATTCCCGCTGAAAAACAAAGCGTTTTTTGTTATTATATTGAACCTCTAGCACTAAAATGCTTGGGAACTAATGCGGTCAGAACTAAAGTTTACAGTGGCTGCATTCTCTGATATATTTTTCAAAGATCCTCTCAAACGGAGGACTTCTACGTTCTGATTGGTTGCCCCCGGACCGCGTCATAATTCATTACAATAAAGTTGACCTGATTTCAACTGTCCTCGACGATCTCATCATCCAAAACATGCCGTGCCGCTCTCGCCAGAGCTCGCCGCTGGCTCACATTGAATATGAATGACTTCCGATCACTTCGATGCTCTCACCGCCTGCGGTGTGAACGAACGCATGCTACTACATTACTCTTCTGTTGATGTGATGAATGATAGGGAGCTATCTGTCTGTCTGTCTGTCTGTCTGTCTCCGTCTCAGGGTGAAAGTCATCTCTCTTTGAGAATAGATTAACTATTTTTTTTTATCTCTCTCTCCCCACCACTCTTTGTGTGGTGTGGCTTTTGTGTTCATCTCATCTCTCTCTCCTTTGTGTGCATCTCTCAAACTGTCTGGCTCACATTGAATATGAATGACTTCCGGTCACTTCGATGCTCTCTGTCTGTCCTATGTCTGTCTGTCTGTCTGTCTGTATCCATCTCATCTCCATCCGTATCCATCCGTATCCGTACATCCATCCATCCATCCATCCATCATCCATCCATCTCCATTCTACCTATCCATCTGTCTGTCTATCTATCCATCTATCTATCCATCCCATCCATCCATCCATCCATCTGTCTGTCCAGTCTGTCTGTCTGTCTGTCTATTGTCTGGTCTTCGTCTATTGTTAGAGTATATCTGTCTGTCTGTCTGTCTGTCTGTCATGTCTGTCTGTTAGATCTGTCTATCTAATTGGGCAATGTAATAGATAACATGTTCATGTTCACCTAGAAGACTTTGCTTTTGAAAAGTCTAATGTTGTCATTTATTTATTTTAATAATTACAATAATAATGTCAGTGTTTGGTAGAAATCAGGTCTAAACGTTCCCCAGTTAAACAGAATTCAGCCTGCAGTACAGTATAGTACAATAGTTTTCCTTCATTAACTGCAAACACTCTGGTTCAGATTCTGTGAACTTTGTTTTAATGAGTGACTCCTGGTGACGAGGTGATGCTTGTGTTCTCGTCTCTCTCCAGAACGTCCAGCTCTAGCAGTAAACCAGCCCTGATGAGTAAAGGCCACAGCTAACGATCTCTTCGTATCAGAGCGGTAACGTCAGCTCCTTGTGCAAATATTTGAGTCTGTCTCCGAAGTCTTGATCAGGCCAATCAATGCGGCTGATATTACACCGACTCCAGAGCGAGCGATGATCTTTTCTATTCCTCCCTTGTTACGTTAAAGTACATGCAAGTGCATTTAATATCTAAAGTCCCTGCTGGATCTACATCTTTCTAACGAGATTCTGATTTCATAAAGCCTCTCTGAGATTTTCCACAAGGCGAGTCTTGGACGTAACTCTTTTAGACTCTATCATATCGCTAAATAAAGCTACAAACGGCGTAATTGGGCGAGAGAAAACAGCAGTGTGTGTATGTATGGGAATGAGGCTCGTTCAGAAAGAGGTGTAATTAGGAGGTTAGGACACGGCCGGCGAATGCATAGCTAATTAGACCGTTACCATTTCCAAGCAGATCAGCAGAAGGTATAATGGGCACATAAATTCTCATTTATAGGTCATAATCCGTCATTTATTTTCCCAAGCACCCCAATTAAAGAGGCTCGATGTTTCTCTTGGGATTCTCTACATCCCCGGCCTGCCTGTCGGGACCCCCATTAGTAACTCTCTGACCCATTGACCAGGAGAAACGGGACTTCAGATCGTAAACGTCAGGAAGCAGCGGCTGGATGAGGGCGACACGGGAAAACGGGAAACTCGCTTTTGAACGGTCTCTCAGGAATCGAATTACAAATTGTATGCTTCATTTAATTGTATTATTATTATTTATTTTTTGCATTGTGACATTGTTTTCTTGACTGTAAAGGACCCCCCCAAATAATGATTTGATATTTTATATATTTTAAAAACTATAAAATACTTTTATATTACTATTATTACTATTAAATAAACAAAAGATTGATAGATAATAGATCAAATGTTTTTCTTGTCCACAAAAGTGTGTATTTGAAGAATAATCAATCTATTGGGGATGCACCAAAATCTGTGCATTTCAGCTAAATAATATAAAAAAGTATCAGTATATAATTATAAAAATATAAAATAATTAGACTTTACAATTCACTTCATTTGTGCTGGAATTTTTTTGTGAGCCTCATGTCAAATATTACTTTCACAGCTTGACAACTTACTATTAACATCTCCTGAAATAATGCTGAATTATTTTATATATTTTAAATTAAGTTAGTAATTTATACATAAAAGTAATATGCATTATTATTATTATTATTATAAATCAGAAGTTTGAATGTTTTATCACTGTTTCACAGTGATGCATTATTATTACTTATTTAAAATAATTATTAGTTATATTTAAACAGATTTATATCTCATCCCAAAATAATGCTATTTTAATTGAAATATTGTTAAAAAGTAAATAGTAAATTATTTATACATACTAGTAATATGTGAAACTAACTATCTACGGGATTTAAATCTCAAAGCCAAACACTATGAATTTAATTTAATGTTTGAGGTGAAAACGTTTCATGAAAATAGTCACGATGCAATAAATGAGAAATATTCAGATATTAATTTGATTTTGAAGTCAAATTAATTTCTTATTTCTGATGACCCAGACATGTTCTTGGCAGGTTTCATTGGATTTATTATATTATTATAATATTATCTTAATATAATAATTTGGTATATGATAAATATTTAACATATTGATTAGATCTTTGTCATTTCTAACTGTAAAACGTTTGTAAAACCCTTCAAAAAACATTGTCACACACTGGTTTTCCCTGGTTTCCCAAACTCAGAAGAGCCAGAGCCCCGACCCCCGATACAACAGAGGCACCATCTCTACTTCCTCCGAGAGCATCAGAAGAGCCAGAGCCCCGACCCCCATGACCTTCTACAGCTCGAGAGCATCCTGACTGTGTGGTATGGCGCATGCAACGCGTCCTGCCGCAAGCGTCCTGCCGCAAGTCCCTTCACTAGAAGAGCGTTGGTGTCTCTCTCCCCTCCCTCCAGGTCAAGACCCGTTGGGTGTCTCTCTCCCCCCCTCCAGCAAAGCCCTCATCTACAGCATTGCAATCCCACCCACCCGTCACATAGCATTTGTCCCACCCACCCCGCACATCAGGGAGGAGGACTTCTCCAGGCGAGGACCAGCAGACTGAAGGACAGCTCCGTCAGGGGGACTGCGGAGCTCCAGGCGAGGACCAGCAGACTCCCTCCCGTCCTTGCCCCCCCTCCCCTCTTTTAGCAACACTCATCCATCAGACGAACTCCCTCCCGTCCTTGCCCCCCCTCCCCTCTTTTAACCACGCAACACTGTCCACACCCCCAGTCCCCCCCCCCCCTCCCCCCCCCCCAATGTCCACACCCCCAGTCCCCCCCCCCCTTACAACTGACCCGCAACCAGTCACTCTTGTGCAGCACTGGAACGATCTCTACCTCATCCAGCATTGTCTGTAATTTACCTCCTCTGACAGTCTGATAAAAGACTGTTATTTTTCTTGCACTACTTGTATCTGCACAGTTTTTTGTTTTATTTAACTGGTTTGAAACTCTATCTGCCATGTGCATTATGCCACTTTACTTTATCTATCTCTTTTTATTTTAAATGTTTTTCTACAATGTCCTCATTATGTATATCTGTATAGTTTGTATGTACATATGGTTAAAACATATGTATTTATCTGTTTTGACGTCTACATGTTTAATGTTAACAGTGTTTAATGTTAACTGGCACCAAGGGCCTGAGAGTAACGCAATTTCAATTCTCTGAATGTATGTACTGTACATGTGGACGAATTGACAATAAAGCTTCTACTACTACTACTACTACTACAATCGTTGAGCTTACCGTAAAAGAAACTAGGCCAAAGAGAGTGCCAAGGTTTGTGCTTTTTTCTCCGTTGAGCATCAGTCGACGGATGGTTTGGAGACTCTGTGTTGGGCCAGCTGTGTTGCACTCGAGGCCAGCGGTCATGAGAGAGCAGTGTGTCAGCATGTGGGTGTGTTCATCGCACACATCACTGGGACTTTGCTGGTAACTTGCAGGCCAGACTTTATGTTCCCACGCAAGAAAGGGCCCTCTCTCAGACAGATTTTTGTTATTTAACCAGCATTATCTCCTGGGACGCGGTTGCATAAATAGCCTCTTTGTATTTGAAAAGAACAAACAGCAGTCTGAATTGAAAGACAGAGCGATGAAGACAAGGGCACACAGAACATCAGCCTTCCCCGGGCCTGAAACAGGGTTAGTTTGCATTGGGCATGAGGGCAAGAATACTAAGGATGTTTTATTTTCAACAACTTGTACAGGTGGGTATTCGCAGATGAAGAAAACACGTGAGCAATCTGCTGGATTGTTTGAATCAAAGAAAAATCCCTATGAAAGGAAAGGTTTCAAAGCCACGGGCTAAACCACCGTTCGGTTTCATAAACATGCTAACACACAAACGCGCTCGTAGCAGATTTCCCCAGTGCTTGGAAACACAATGACGGCCTTCTTTGAATAAGTTCAGGTATGAATAATGCATTGTAGCTAATGAGCTACCCAAATGGATCATTTGGTAGTCGATTACTTTCTGCATAAATCAATTAATTAGTCGATCGATAGTCCTCCTGACTGCATTATATACTTAAAGTTGTGTACTTCACTTCATCCCTAGCTTGACGTGAATTATTTAAGCCTCCTAAGAGAGGACCGAGGTGCTTGCCGTGTGTTTTGAATGCTAAGCTAACTGTCGCTTTTCCACTTGATCTATGAGTAGCGCTCTCGCAGACCAGCCTCCATAGATTTGTGTTTATCATGTTTGTAATGAAGGGCTTGAACGCCAGTCCCTCTGTCATTGTCCAAATTGACCAGACGTGTCTTCTCGCACTTCCATGCAATATTTATTTATTTTCTTCACCATGACAAAATGACAGCCTATATATATATATATATATATATAAATATATTATTTTTTTTTAATTTTTTTTATTTTTTTTTTTACAAAAATACATTTTTAAATATAGACTGTAATTTTGTCATGGTGAAAAAACTAATAAAATATTTTAAACATTTTTAAGTGACTTAAACTTTCTGGCTTTCATGTAAATGATGCATTCATGTCATTTTGCACATTTACAAGTTGTAATATTACAGTATGTTTAGCTTCAGTGGGGCAATCCTTGACATTATTGACTATAAATGGATTATTTTAAACTTGTGTTTATTTATTTAACTGTGGTTTACTGAACAAACTATGTCTGCCTTTAAATAAAAAAATTAAAAAGTCTGTCAATATTGCTACAACCAGCAGTAACCCATACTTCTATGGATTTTTTTTTCGCCACGGGGTAAAATAAATAAATAAAGTATTAAAATATTTATTAAAACAAAAAACTAAGTCATTTAATTTCTATTTTATTATTTTGACTTTTTTCTCGCAATTCTGTGTTTATATTTTACAATTCTGACTTTCGCAATTCTAAGAAAAATCGCAAGATATAAGCACAGAATTGTGAGAGATAAATTTGCAGCTTTGAGAAGAAAAGTCCAAACTGTGAAACGTAAACTCACAATTCCAAGAAAAAAAATCATAATTCAGAGTTTATATCTCACAAATGTGTAGCATTTACAGGCACGTATACAACCGTAAGATGTACGTTGTGTGCTGAGGAAAACAAGCCTCGAGTATGTGTGTATTTGTAGTTGTTAACAAAAAACATAATTGTTACTCTTCTAGCATGTGTTTAAGTGTTTGAGGTAGCATACTTCTGAAGCGTGTTGGTACTGGCATCCCGTTGCGTTGCGGAGTGCCTTGCCGCCTTTGTTATGTGCAAATATCGTTTTGATCTATGTCGGCGGTCAGACTGAAGTCAGTGGCGGTCTCATTTACAGATTGTTTTAATGAATGGCGAATGCCGCGCGCACCTTTTTGCACTGAAGAGGGCGATGCTGGGAATGTCGGAAGCTCGAAGCCAAACCGCTGGCGCCAACCACATGGGGCGACAATCTGGTGGAGGCGTGGCGATGGATCATAACACACCCATGCCACACTTTTCCCATGGGTCTCTTAACCGAACAAAACAAACGCTAATCACCTAACGGCGGCCGCCGTGTAAACAGCCCACTTTAAAATTCTATAAATGACTCTACATCTGGCCAAGGTGGTCATCTATGGTCTGGTTTCCTTTGTTTATTTGTGGACTTCCAGTAAGTATCCTCTTAGAATAAGAAATCAGGAAGCTTTTGGACCAAATAGCTCAAAGATAGCTTTTAGTTGCTTAGCGAAAACCCCATAATTCACATTCTTATGGTTCTTCCTGTCCAGTGTGGCCTCGTGTAATTGTTAGCATATATCTGGAATTGAGCCTGAATGTCTGCTTAGGTGTTAATTGGTTTGAGAGACTGCTAATGGGGACAAACTGTAGACCAGGACAGTTAGCTTGCTTTATGTTTTCCATAAAAACGCCCAGGAGCTGTCAAAGCCTATTTAGGTTGACCTGTCCTACATTGTCCATCAGGTGACTCTAAGCCCGAGCCCCCAGTGTGTGTGTGTGTGTGTGGGGGGGGGGCATCCTGTTCACCTTCCTCTGATGCAGACCCCAGTCTCACAATTAATTCATAACAGCCCATTCATAAATCACAAAATAATGGCAGCCGTGTAACTCACGAGTTTCTCTGAGCATTTCACCAAGGAATGAAAACAGTGGTTCTTGTGTTCTCCGGATTCCTTATGGAAAGGAGATTTAGCAATATCTGGAAAAGAGTGGACAGTTCAGACAATACACGAGCAAAGAGTCTGAAACTTTGAGGAGAACATAGTTTATCCGGTTTATCCTGCTTAAAGCACGCTAACACAGTTAGAGGTGCTTGGTATCAACGATTGTGAAAATCCCTGCTCTAGAGAATCAGTTATATAGACTAAATTGTGTCTATAAATAGGAAATAGTAAAATTTTTAAAAGGTTCCAGTAAATTCTTGGGTTAGAGGGCCGAGCAAGGGCCAGATTTACTAAATAGGGCAAATTAGCATTCGATTGCAATTCCATAAAAGCACCGATGGGAGTGGAAAAATTCTGCGGGTGATTTACTAACAATTTGCACATTAAAGAACATGGACGCAGCCACATCATTTCCATAATGACCAGCGCAATACCAAGAGCAGCGCAAATTACCGTCTGCTTTTAGTCATGCTTTTTTGGGTGTTAAATAATTGTGGAAATACCAGTAATTTGACGAGTGCAAACGTTAGTAAATTACATTGCTTGATTTTAATTCTCTCCTCCCATAAATTTTGCGTCTGAAAGGGAAACTCCTACAAATGCATTTTCAATAAGGTCAGGTAGAACGAATTTTCAGCGCTAATTCTTCACAGCGCGTCTTTAGTAAATCCTGACTGTACTATTTTAACGCCAAAAGACGGTTTGCGCTGGCGCACGCTGTTAGTGAAACTGGCCCTAATTGTTCTCCAGTTGACCAATTCAAGGCAGTCATAGTAGTTTACAAAGCGTCCCACGAACAATGAATGTGAATTATACAGAATTATATAACAAATCAATGATAGCTTACAGTGTACCAGTCTGAAGATACTTGCACCAGACAAACCGTCCAGTGCTGTTTAGCAAGGTGTTTGCAGTCTGGGAGAGAGTGAAAGTCGTTTGATCTTAAAGGTATTTTTTGAGAAAATGAGGGAATTAGAGTGTCCGAGTCGGTTTTAACGGAAGTCCTGGTTTCCCTCCGAAAAACAGGGCTCTGGACTGCCTCACTGTCAGATGGGAACGCTAAGAGTCTCGGAGGCTCAGTGAATGTGTCGGCTCTAAGAAGGTCTTTTGGATCATGTGTCAGTCATCATTCTACCTTCAAAGAGCAGCACTTGAAGGCTGTCAGCTTTTCTTATGAGCCACATCTTCAAAGACCATTTCTACCCCTCTGGCTACTTCTGGTTTCAGCCAGCCACTCGAATCGATACTTGACCGTACAATTACTATAAAACAGCAGGGGAAAGATTCACAGCCGCATCTTTAATCATCAGCTATCTTTACCGTGCCCCTCGAAATTGGGCTGTAAGGTGGAACCGTTGCACTGAAACTCAACTCTGACCCGGTTTTGCACTGTGTTTTTGAGGCAACAATTGTGCAGTGCTCTTGTAAACGAACTTGCTTCCTTTTTCTTTCAAACGACATCCATTTTTCTTAGAAACGGCAACTGTTTGAGTTCGGTTGAAAATCCGCCGATTATGTTTCATAAGCGTTCGGCTTACATGCCATCTGAAGGAGGAGATTATCCTCTTTGTGTTGCACCTCTCCGTCTCTTCTGCCTCCTTTGCTGCCAAGGCGTGTTGCAAAGCAGATCAGCGTCTACCTGCCGCAGAGCTGACATTTTGGCTTCCTCGACATGGCTCATTTGTGGAAGGGAATACTGTGTTGTGCATGGAGGAGTTGAGCAATGGTGCCCACGTCTCGGTATCCGGTGATGGTGCAAGTTGGCGTGTATTGTGGGCTTGTGGTGCGAGCACCGTGCATTCTTCCTTTATCTCGCTCGCCATGGGCTGTGGAGCTCCATTATTCCCTCTGCCTTTATCTTTTGATTGTTTTTTTGTGCATCTCCACAATTTGATTCCACACCAGCTGTGTTTGATTGCATAAGAGATGAACTATGAGATTTCAGCCGAGAAGCTCATTACAGACACAACACTCGCACAATTAACTCGCGAAGGCTTTGTGCGAAGTTTCCCAACTCTCGGGGCTTGGACGAGGAGCTCATTTTGGCACCTGTGGTACATTGTTAGGCAGTTCAGACGTCTGAATGTCTCTCCAGGCTTTAATGGAGTTGAAAGCATGAGGAAGCTCGACTGTCCCTGGTGCCAGAGCGAGCTGAGAGATGTGAGAGCTCTGTTGATGTTTTTGAAATGTGGACACCTTTCAAGAGTGCTGGTGTGATGCAATAATTCAACTTTTTTCTGCAGTCATTCATAGTGAGGGAAGTTTATTAGCTCCTATGATGTTTGTCAATTGCTCATACCCTTATCCTTATGGAAAGAAACCATGCAAATAGTTGTATCTGTTTTATTTTTTTATATTACATATAAAAGGACTATTCCATTTTAAACCTAGTATATTAAGTTTCGTTTGTAGACTAAACACAATTAGAAAGCACAACTATCACAGTTATGATGAAATGATTCTGAATCCACAAATGTGATATGCATGATGTATTTTTGTAGAGTTTGGTAGGTGTTGTGGTAGCAGTTTTATCTGACTCTTTATGTGTCCCCTTTTTCTACATTTAATTCTGCATGATGAATGTTACAGCAATACTGAAACACCCCCAACCCCCTAAAAGCCATTTTATAATTTGCACATGGAATAAATCATTGTACATTTTCTTTAGGGTTACAGTAGCTTGGTTTTGTTTGTCTGTTTTGAAACTGAGAGCAGATTGATTGTTGTTCTGTGGTCTTGGACTGTATATTTGTGGTCTAGATGCTTGACTTATGAGGCTTCCACCAGAAGTTATTTATCGTATATCACGGGAATGTCATCTCAAGGATCCTCTTTTGAAAGGCTTTAGAAATACCGCAATAAAAACCCAAGAGTCTTAGCTACTGTATTGAAAGATTGATATACTGTGAGGTTAAATGATGTTGTAACTCCCCAGTTTTAGTCTTGAGAGAGTCATGTCAAGTCCCTTGGCTCATAACATACAATCACAGGAGATATGAACAAATGCACATTTCTCCAAACTCATGAAGCTAACATTGAGATATAAAGACTTACATGCAGATGTACGTTAAGCACAATGGAACTTAGTATTCAAATGGCTGAACCTTGGCCCAGGGGCAGCACACTTGTAGGCGGACCGACAGCAATACCTTCTCCCTGTTCCCGGCACCAACCCAAGCCTGTCATCAGGAGTGCCAATTAGCACTGATTAGGAGGCGTTGTGCAGGCAGCCGACAGCTGCAGTATGCCAGGCTCTTACAGCCCTCCCCCCCCTTTCCCCGCCACGGGTCGAGCAGTCCTGCTCAGCTTTCCTCACAAGGTCGAGCCAAGGAGATGCTTCAAAGAAGGCGATGTGAGGCCTGCTGTCTGGACATGAGAGGAAACACGGCAGGTTTACCAGGGTCAGGTATTCTCTCCGCTTAAGACATATGTTTGAAGGCTATAGGGAAGACAAAAAGAGGGAAGAAGTGTGAGAAGGCAAGATATGTGGAAGGGTTGTATAGAGAGATGAGGCTCTGCAAAATGTCTCCCAGGAGTTTTGAAGTTTTCCCTCAGCAACAACTGCCTTGAAATGACATTGGCACCAACGGTGGGAAATAGATCTTGTTTGTGCATCCATTAGATACTAGACTTGTCTGTATTCACTGGTTCAATAAGTCACAGAGAACATGTCAGTCTTAATATTGTGTTAATTGCACAATAATAGAAGTTTTGTCATGTCACAGAGCCTTGTGTACAGAGGGATAGTGTCGGCTTAAACATGAGCTCATTCACTGATCTCATTGGGGTCCTCCAGTGCCATTTTGGATTCATTTCCAAACTAATTATGGCTCAGTGGTAGAGCATTGCGTTACCAGCGCAAAAGGTCATGGGTTCAATTCCCAGGGAACACACATACTGACAAAAAAAATGTATAACCTGAATGCACTGTAAGTCGCTTTAGAAATACATGCAAATGTAATTAGATTAGCCAAACTGCTTGTTATTGCAAAACACGCACGCCCACACAAACACACACACACTGTTGTTCTCATGGAAACAAGTACTCTAAGGATACTAAATGGGTCAGAGATGAGGCCAGGGCCAGGAGTGTTTTTCTACCATCGTATCAGATGATATTTGGCTCTGGACAGGGCAGAATGGCAGATATATATCTAGAACAAGCGGCCCTTGACCCAGACATGATTCATTTAAATTGGGTTTTCATATCTTGCATGGCAACCTCTTGCTCTGTGAGAAGCACAAATGTTTGTTTTTCCCCACAAGGGAGGTCTGATCGTGAGAACCCTGTTGTAGGGAAATTGAAGGTGGTAGCTGGATTTATATAGGTTATAGCTGGCCCAAACTGGTCATTTTTGGTTCTTAGCAGGTCTAGATGGTTGATCAGCTGGGCTACTAGGTGGGGAGGCCTGTGGCATGTTCCTGGACCTTTTGTTGGTCTGGGAACTAGTGTTAATTTTGTCAGCCATTTTTGATTTTGTCTTAGTCTTAGTCCTGTGTCAAATGTATTTTTTGTCTTAATTAATCAACCTTGTCCTGTTTTTGTTTAGTCAAGTTTTAGTCGAATAAATGTCTGAGCATTTTTGTCTAGTTTTAGTAAAAAAAAATAAAAATGTGTCATGCTGTATAATGTTTAAACTGACTATTTTAAAATTATAATCCCAATGATTATTGATATTTGATACATTTTTACATTTTAGGTACTGCACTTTCACCAGTAAGCACAAAACACGTGGACTCATACACATGATTTATACACATGACTCTGCTGGAAGGCGGACCTCCAGGAGCAGGATTGCACACCTCTGCCTCAAACACTAACCAATAACTAGACCTAAATCCAAAGGGACGTCATAGGTTTATATAAATGATGTACAAGTCCCTTTACCTTGGCAGAATCACATTCACCTAGTTGGTGGACCTTGCTGCTACCTAGTAGACCATCTTGGTCAAGCTAGCTAGATATATACTACCTTGTCCCACCAGCTACAACCAACTTGACCAACATAAGCCACTTTGACCTGTTTTTTTCCAGCAGGTATGCCATTGCTTCCTCTTCAAATGGAGACAACACCACTGTGAAGGTCATTGAGTGTGTGTGTGTGTGTGTGTGTGTGTGTGTGTGTGTGTGTGTGTGTGTGTGTGTGTGTGTGTGTGTGTGTGTGTGTCTGAGAGAGAGACTTGGCGAGAAAGACAGGTTCAGGCCTGCTATCCCAGACTGCTTCATCCATCACAGGCTTGATAAGGAGAATGTTTAATTACACGTCTTCACCCCGTGATCCAAAGCCTCCACACTGAGCCACCGGCCCTCCTCCACCTCCCTGCCCGAGGAGATCTCGCTCCCTGGGACACGGAGCGCCGAGCCACCCACCCTCTCCACGTCTGAGGGGCTAGGTTCAGTAAGCCGATCCAGCAGTAAATCAATACTGGCCTAATTCTGAATAATTGAGGTTATTACAGTGCTGTCATGCTCCCTGTGTGAATTCCCCGTTGCACGAGTCTGTCCCCTCCCCTCTCAACACGCCACAAATTCAGATAATTAAAGATTGAAAAGCGCTCCTCTTGTTTTTTTCTTCTTTGTCTTGTGCTCTCCACTTTTGATTTTGTCAGGCGTGATCGTGCACATCCTGTGCGTGTGATCTTTCGGCGGGAGATCTCGCCTCAGCTTGCTATTGTAACTGCGTCTACTTCTTGTTTACCTGGCAACAGTGCTATCCCAGGATGGTGCTTTGTTTCTTTGTATTCCTCTGTACTGTACAGCGTCGGTGGGCTCTGGGTGGGACGCAGAGAGAGGAAGAGGTACCATGTTTCAGAGGGGCACTAGAGGGCACAAGATGCATATGAAAGACTACGGTTGGGAAAAAAGCTGCTGAGAACCAGCTGAACTTAATTTTCACTCAACACAGAGAGCTTGTGAAGAAGAGTTTTGAAAGAGGATTTCATAAAAGCTTTATGGCAAATAATAAAACAACACTGCATGTACTGAAAGTTTGTCAAGCTGAAATGTTTATTGTTTTGGCAGATGTCAAGAACATGAATGAAATAATGCAATATCTATATACACATCAATATACAGTATATATATAATAACAAGGCAATATTTGTAATAAAATAATTGTATTAAATATAATTTACTTTCAGAAATTAAATGCTATTTTATAGAAAAGCCATTTTATACTTTTAAGCCATTTTTAATGGACCACTCACAGTCATATGATCCTCTGACCCACAAACATTATGTCTACATTATTATTTTCACACGTGATGAGTGTCAGTGCAAATCTCCTCTAGTAAATCACCTGTCCAGTTAGAAAATATGCTTTTTTAAAACAGTCTAACTTCACGGTCACCGCTCCAGACACAGAATATTCTGAGAACGTTCACTGAATGTTTTGAAGTGAAACCATGCAGCTCAGGTGTCATGGCACTTCAAGCCTGAGACTAGAGACCCGTGCCGCCTCTCCACCGCTCCTCAGAAGCAGACAGACAGCCTGACAGAGAGTCCGTGCGTCAGGAGTGTGTCAGAGGCTGTGTCACGCACATCGAGGGCTGTTATGACACTCATGGCAGGCGAGAGGCACTGAAAGTCATGTTCATAATCACTGCAGGGCCACAGACTCTGCTGAGCTCAAAGTCCAGCGCCAAAGCACATCGAGCCAGAGTCATAACAGGAAGGCGTCGTACATTTCTATGGAATGCAGTGGTTGTGTTGTTGATGGCCACACAACATATTTGCACTTAAGGCACACTTAAAAATGTATGAATTTGTTCATTAGATAACAAATTTCAGACACAATGACATTTATTTTGGTGCACAAGCATGTTTAAAGTCATTTTCTTACCACTTAAAAAAATAGCAAAAATTGCTCAGAAAAGTTTTGAAGGTTTACCATAATTTCTTTGAAAATGCATATGGTTTGATATTTTGTGTTAAATGCTGTGACATTTACAGGAATAATTCACCCAAAAATTATTTTTTCTAAACTTGCGCAAACTTTCAACATGTAGATGAGTTTGTTTCTTCATCACAACATTTGGAGAAATGAGCATTACATCACTTTCTCACAAATGGATCCTGTTTTAGACCATTTTCACTTATAAATGGTGTTTGATCTGTGCAGATTTCTCTCCAGATTCAGACTAGATTACTGTTTCACGGGAAGAAGTAATATTATGGATTATGGACTTTATAGTTTATGTATTTTAGCTGGAAGCAATGGTTTGAAGTTAAAAACGTCTTAATGATGGATTTTCTTCTGCTTTTGTCTTCTCAAGATGTTAATTGATGGACTGTAGTGGTGTGGATTACTTGTGGATTATTATGTTTTTATCAGATATTTGACTCTCATTCTGACGGCACCCATTCACTGCAGAGCAAGTGATGCAATGCTACATTTCTCCAAATCTGATGAAGAAAAACTCATTGTAAATCTCTGATGGCTACTTAAACTATTCCTTTAAGTGTGGTTTAGGACCATGTCTTCCACTTTATCATGGAAAACAAGTAACTCTTCTACTACTTTTTGCTTCTTTTTGCCCATATTATTGTATTCTCCACGCGTTTTCAGTTTAAATAGGCCATGCTGTGCTGTTTTTGCAGTCAGTGCTGTCTGTTGTTTGTACCGAGTCCCTTGTATTATCTAACCGTTTCCCACTCGTTTGCTGTTTGGGAAACTTTTTTTGTCCCTGTGTGGCTCCTATAAAACTAATTGATTCCTTCTGGCTAGACCTCAGTCTTCACGTACACATCTTCTCGAGCTGCTTCAGTGATTACTTTGGTGTTAGAGTGTCATACACAGTGGTAATTGTTGTAGTAAACTATAAGAGAGACAGTACTGTAACACAGTAAGAGAAAATGGTTGAATCAAGCTGTCTGAACTTTATATAGGGATAGCAATCTAAAACCAGTATTTGATATTTCTATTTCAAGAAGTACTGATAGTGAATGCCTTTTGGTTCCAGCACCATAAATAAATATATATAGTTAATAAGATGATTCACAACTCATTTTGAGCTGATTTGTTGAAAAAGTTTGAAGTGATTCACATAAATTAATATTCTAGAACTTGCCTCAAATTGTAATATATATATATATTTATAGAAACTAGTCTAATGACTCACTCTTTATAAATCTTAATAGTTAAATCATTGCAATAGTTGAGTACTTTATATCACAATTATGAATATATTGTCAATGTACAATATAATAAAATATGTGGTATATATTCTAATGAAGTAAAGGACAACGTGTGTGTGGTGTGTGTGTTGTGTGTGTGTGTGTGTGTGTGTGCATGCGTGTGTGTGAGTGTGCATGCGTGTGTGTGAGTGTGCTGCGTGTGTTGAGTAGGTGAGTGTGAGTGTGTGTGTGTGTGTGTGTCATAGGCCATCGGGGGGAATAGTGCAGGTAAACATATCAGCCAGCATCTCTCTATCTGCCATAACTGAGGAGAGGAAGACAACACTGCAGCCTTTGCTCCTCTTCTTTGACTTATGTACAGTAATATTAATTCTAAATAACAGATTCCTATTTTAATATATTTTAAAATGTAAATTATTATAATAAAATATTCAGCATCATTACTCTAGTCTTCAGAAATCATTCTAATATGCTGATTTGCTGCTCAAGAAACATTTCTGATTGTTATTAATGTTGGAAACAGTTATGGAAACGTTACTGACAGCGTTCTTTACTGTCACTTTTGATGATAAAAAAAGTATTAGACATACTTCTGAAACTATATTTTAGTAAGCATTATTATATACACATTTTTTGAATATATTTGGCAACCTTGGCAATCTGGCAAAACATAAATAAATCAAAACCCTTAAAAACACATACATATTGAGACTTTTTTGTCAAAGAAAATAAATAAGTAAATATAACACACATATATATATATAATATATTTAAATCAGAATAGAGTCATTTTTACTTTTATTTTAAAGCCTTTTTCTTCACTCTGATTCTGTTTAACATTTTCCTAAAAGTAATATTTTCCATCTAAAATAAAAACGAATATGAAAATGTACATGGATAACAAATGCCATTATAAAGATGAATATGAAAATAATTTCAGTGAATTTTCTTTTAAATGATCTGTGTCAGGTTCAAGGTCATCATCTTTCTACAAATTACTCAGAGCGAATGAAATACAGAAAAGTGTCCTTTAGTTCATACCCAACAGAGTTTTTTCTCAATATCATCCTCTTATTCTCTGTTGTCGTCTCATTGACCAGCATCTACACGAGACTCTTGGAGAACCTGAGAAACGATGATGTTCACACACGGCCTGCAGGCTGGACAGACTCTTACCAGCAGTCAGTTCACACAGCAATACTTTTATAATCTTACAGTGATTAACTAACCCTAATCTCTCTTACCAGCAGTCAGTTCACACAGCATACGTGGCTTACTGTGGATTAACTAACCCTAACTCTCTCTTACCAGCAGTCAGTTCACACAGCAATACTTTTATAATCTTACTTTATTAACTAACCCTAACTCCTCTTACCAGCTGTCAGTTCACACAGCAATACTTTTATAATCTTACAGTGATTAACTAACCTAACTCACTCTTACCAGCAGTCAGTCACCAGCACACTTTTATAATCTTACTGTGATTAACTAACCCTTACTCACTCTTACCAGCAGTCAGTGTCACACAGCAATACTTTTATGATCTGTACAGTGTTAACTAACCCTAACTCACTCTGTACCAGCAGTCAGTGTCACACAGCAATACCTTTATAATCTTACTGTGATTAACTAACCCTAACTCACTCTTACCAGCAGTGTGTCACACAGCAATACTTTTATAATCTTACTGTGTTAACTAACCCTAACTCACTCTGTACCAGTGTCAGTGTCACACAGCAATGAAAAGAATGTGTGTGTGTGTGTACCAGCAGTGTTGTGTGTTCTCAGTGTGTGTGTGTGTGTATGTGTGTGTGTGTGTGTGTGTGTGTGTGTCACACAGTGTGTGTGTGTGTGTGTGTACCAGTGTCACACAGTGTGTGTGTGTGTGTGTACCAGCAGTCAGTTCACACAGCAATACTTTTATAATCTTACAGTGATTAACTAACCCTAACTCACTCTTACCAGCAGTCAGTGCGTCACACAGCAATACGTCTGTGTGTGCGTGTGTGTGTGTGTGTGTGTGTGTCAGTGTCACACAGCAATGTGTATGTGAGTTACTAACCCTAACTCACTCTTACCAGTGTGTACTTCAGTGTGTGTGATTAACTAACCCTTACTCACTCTTACCAGTGTTCACACAGTGTGCAATACTTGTGTAATATTACAGTGTTAACTAACCCTAACTCACTCTGTACCAGCAGTCAGTTCACACAGCAATACTTTTATAATCTTACTGTGTTAACTAACCCTAACTCACTCTTACCAGTGTGTTACCAGCAACCAGTGTTCACACAGCAGTGTACGTCTGTACCAGCAGTCAGTGTGTGTACAGTGTGTGTAATCTTACTGTGATTAACTAACCCAACTCACTCTGTACCAGCAGTCAGTTCACACAGCAATACTTTTATAATCTTACTGTGATTAACTAACCCTACTCACTCTTACCAGCAGTCAGTTCACACAGCAATACTTTTATAATCTTACTGTGCAGGTTAAACCCTAACTCACTCTTACCAGCATCAGTTCACACAGCAATACTTTTATAATCTTACAGTGATTAACTAACATAACTCACTCTACCAGCAGTCAGTTCACACAGCAGTGATTAACTAACCCTAACTCACTCTTACCAGCAGCCTCAGTTCACACAGCTACCTCTATAATCTTACAGTGATTAACTAACCCTAACTCACTCTTACAGCTGTCAGTTCACACAGCAATACTTGTGAAATTATATTACTTATTAACTAACCCTAACTCACTCTTACCAGCTGACAGATTCACACACAATACTTTTAATCTTATGTGATTAACTAACCCTAACTCATCTTACCAGTTAGTTCACACAGCAATACTATTCTTACTGCATTTTCAGCAATCATTACTCACACAGCAATACCTTTATAATCTTACAGTGATTAACTAACCCTAACTCACTCTTACCAGCAGTCAGTTCACACAGCAACACTTTTATAATCTTACTGTGATTAACTAACCCTACTCACTCTTACCAGCAGTCAGTTCACACAGCAATACTTTTATAATCTTACAGTGATTAACTAACCCTAACTCACTCTTACCAGCAGTCAGTTCACACAGCAACGTTACTCTTTAGTGATTCTAACCCTAACTCACTCTTACCAGAGTACACAGAATGAATAGAACGTTCTAATGTCTCACTTACCAGCTGTCAGTTCACACAGCAACACTTTTGATCAATGAAATTTGTCCTTGCTGTGATTAACTAACCCTAGTATTAATTTATTTTAATAAAATCTCACTCTTACCCTGTCAGTTCACACAGCAATTTTATAATCTTACTGTGATTAACTAACCCTAACTCATTTACCAGCTAGTTCAACAGCATACTTTTTATATAATCTTACTGTGATTAACTAACCCTAACTCACTCTTACCAGCAGTCACACACAGTGGCAATACTTTTATAATCTTACTGTGATTAACTAACCCTAACTACTCTTACCAGCAGTCAGTCACACAGCAATACTTTTATATTGACTTTGTAACTAACCCTAACTCACTCTTAACACACAGTTCACACACAAACTTTTAAATCTTACTGTGATAACTAACCCTAACTCATCTTACCAGCTTTACACAGCAATATATAAACTAACCCTAAAAAATCACTCTTACCATAGATCAGTTCACACAGCAATACTTTTATTATCTTACTGTGATTAACTAGCCTTTTCTAACTTCACTCTGATTCCAGCTGTCAGTTAACAGCAATACTTTTATAATCTTACTGTGATTAAAGTAACAGCAATACTTTTATAATCTTACTGTGATTAACTAACCCTAATAAAAGTCACACAGCAATACTTTTATAATCTTACTGTGATTAACTAACCCTAACTCACTCTTACCAGCAGTTCATTACAGCAATACTTTTATAATCTTACTGTGATGAATATGACCCTAACTCACTATTTCAGTTCACACAGCAATACTTTTATAATCTTACTGTTAAACTAACCCTAACTCACTCTGTGTCAGGTTCACACAGCATCATACTTTTATAATCTACAGTGATTAACTAACCCTACTCACTCTTACCAGCACACAGCGAATACTTTTATAATCTTACAGTGATTAACTAACCCTAACTCATCTTACCAGTCAGTTCACACAGCAATTTAGTTCATACCCAAAAGCAGTTTTTTCTTACAATAATCATCCTCTTACCAGCAATCAGTCACCAGCAATGTTGTCGTTAACTCACTCTTACCAGCAGTCAGTTCACACAGCAATACTTTTATAATCTTACAGGATTAACTAACCTGAGAAACGACTCTTACCAGCAGTCAGTTCACACAGCAACTTTTATAATCTTAGGCTGGATTAACAACCCTAACTTACTCTTACCAGCAGTCAGTTCACACAGCAATACTTTTATAATCTTACAGTGATTAACTAACCCTAACTCACTCTTACCAGCAGTCAGTTCACACAGCAATACTTTTATAATCTTACAGTGATTAACTAACCCTAACTAACTCTTACCAGCAGTCAGTTCACACAGCAATACTTTTATAATCTTACAGTGATTAACTAACCCTAACTCACTCTTACCAGCAGTCAGTTCACACAGCAACACTTTTATAATCTTACTGTGATTAACTAACCCTTACTCACTCTTACCAGCAGTCAGTTCACACAGCAATACT
Source organism: Ptychobarbus kaznakovi (assembly GCA_027422405.1). Classification (NCBI taxonomy): domain Eukaryota; kingdom Metazoa; phylum Chordata; class Actinopteri; order Cypriniformes; family Cyprinidae; genus Ptychobarbus; species Ptychobarbus kaznakovi. The sequence continues at coordinate 16,510,475 of CM049814.1, read as the reverse complement.
TTTATAATCTTACAGTGATTAACTAACCCTAACACACTCTTACCACTCTTACCAGCAACACTTTTATAATCTTACTGTGATTAACAACCCTTACTCACTCTTACCAGCAGTCAGTTCACACAGCAATACTTTTATAATCTTACAGTGATTAACTAACCCTAACTCACTCTTACCAGCAGTCAGTTCACACAGCAATACTTTTATAATCTTACAGTGATTAACTAACCCTAACTCACTCTTACCAGCAGTCAGTTCACACAGCAATACTTTTATAATCTTACTGTGATTAACTAACCCTAACTCACTCTTACCAGCAGTCAGTTCACACAGCAATACTTTTATAATCTTACAGTGATCTTTACCAGCACAGGAGTGTGCTATATGTGACGAGTGAGTGAGTAATTACTGATACGACAGGATTCGAATCATGTGAAGATCTAGTAATCATTTCAGTCCCTCGGTTCATCATATAAAGCTAATCCTGCTCGGTTGGGTTTTTCTGCTTTCTCTCCCTGACCTGTTCCTCCATCACTGCTTCACTATCTGCCTAGTTTCTCTCCAGCTCTTCCACCCTGGTTTTCTGGCTCTCTATTACGGTCAGGGGACAGTCGAGAGGCAGTGAAGAGATGTTCATCAAATATCCTGTAGCACTTGGTGGTTTTGATGATTATGGTCATTTTCGGTGCCTCCACACGATCAGACTCTCTCGTCTCCCTCTCGGTAATAGAGGTCAGATCTGAAGACGGACACTATCTTCTACGTCTCTGTCTGTTTTCACCCCGTCGACCTTCTTCAGATGGAAACCACTGCTTTGGGCCACTCCAGGTGTGACGTTATCCAAATACCAAATGGCTTATGGTCATTTTTATAGTCTATAACCCAACATGTCCGTAGTTTTTCTCTCATACGACTGCTAAATGACCCATCTGGATGGATATTTGCCCTTTCTCTGGCCTGGATGAAAGCCATTCAAGATGATGGGTCACTTATGCATCTGTGTGGAAACCAAGCCTGTCTGTTTTTCTTCAGTTCCTGCGATTCACGTTACCGAACAAGGCCGGTCTGCTGTGTTTCATACCTGACCTCAGTCCCAGCCTGAATTTATTAGACTCCGAGAGAGTTTGATTCAAAGGCTGAGCGTATCTCTGGCAGTTTGCCTGTATGTGATGTAGAGTTTCAATCCTGAGAGACTCTGGGAAGAGTGCTATTCATTCACTCAAGGTTAAATATGAGCGTCTCGGGACAGCATGATAATGGGAGAAGCTATATATGAACTTATCCATTGTGTGGAAAAATATTTCATGTGCAAGATAGTTTTACTCTAGTGTTAATTCAGATTGTAGATACATATATATATTGAACTTTCACCTGGTGAGAAACACTGAAGACGCAGGTTTATTAAGTGATTATTCTTTATACACCTGACTTACTTTAGTACTGTTGAAACAAATACTCTTGTTCATTTATAAACAAAAATACACAGTTTGTTCTTTACAATTTCATTCAATACATTAGATTTTTTTTTAAAGAAGTCTTTAACGAGGTTTCAACATGTATTTGATGAGAAATACCGTACAAGCAGTAATATTGTGTAATAATAATTGATAAATATATAAATTATAAATGTCCTTTTTTTGTCCAGTGTCTGCACTAATTCTCTGCAGAAGTTATGAGCTATAAAATGTCTTTGTTGGTGTTTAAACTAGAGTATGTCTGAACTGCACTGCGTGTCAATGTGGCCGTCTGTTGTTGCATCTCCAATTCTCTGTTATGAGCTATAAAATGTTTTGTTGTGTCATGCTCAGGTTCCCGTCTGTGTTTTTTTGACAGAAAATTAACGAGTCGGGCCAGTGTTGGACAAACTAATTAATGCAAAAAAGCAATGCACAGAGTACAAGCAGTTAGAAAAATCAAGCTGTGCATGTGCAATACAGATATATGATGATGATGATGATGAAACTTTCATCACAGGTCCTCACTCTTAAAAATAAAGGTGCTTAAAAGTTTCTTCACAGCGATGCCATAGAAGAACCATTCAGTTAAAGGTTCTTTAAAGAACATCTCTTTCTTACCTTTTTATAATCTAAAGAACCTACTTTCGCCACAAATAATCTTTTGTGAAACAGAAAGTTTATTCAGATGTTAAAGGTTCTTTATGGAACCATTTAGACAAAAAAGGTTCTTTATGTCATCATGAAGCACCTGTATTTTTAAGAGTGCTCTACACATAACCTTGAGCACATCAAGTTGAAAATAGTGTTTTATAATGTATCTCAAGACTGCTACATCCCACTGCGCTCCATCTAGCTGTTGTTGAACACTTCCAATGTGACGGCCACCGACTAGCAGTTTTGCACATCTAGCTGAAACCCTTCTTCACTGAGATCCATTCACACACGCTCCGAGTCAAACTGTCATGGGACCGCTGCTGATCTGAGTCAGTGGCACACCGAGAGCCCGTCAGCCTTCAGCACGAGGCCGAGTGAATGGGTGATCCGCGCTCGCGTGTCAAGGACATGCGCTCGGATGAGTAATAGTGCTGTAACTGGGGGGCCTGAGCCGTTTGAAGTGCTCTTTCTTCCTCTTTTCCATCTTCTTGCTCTCCCTCAGCAAGCTTCGTCCCTAGATGCTGATTTTAATTACTTTCCTCTTGGATTTTGTGCATATCCAATGAAGGATTGAAGGGCACATCTTCTGACGAGCACTTTTTTATATTAGTTCGTATAATACCGGCGTTTGAACTCAGGAATACTAATACACACAATAGAGGGCCGCGTGTTTGAAAGGAGACGTGGACGCCGCTGTTTGAATGCGAATAAAGCAGAGAAGAAACAGGAGGAGTGCATGCTGAGGAGCCGCTGTAGGCAAACTGATTTGATTTATTTCATTTCCTAAAGGCTCTTGGCACGAATGACACGTGAAAGTGCTTTTGGAAACTATATTTAGACAGCAAGATAAATCGGGACACTGAGTGAATCAATAGAGGATCATAAACAAGAGTTCAGTTAACCAAAAGAGAGTCTGTTGGCGCTCGTGCAAGCAATTCATTTCATGTAAACAGAGTATCGTGTTATTAAAAACTTTCACTCCGATCATATCTTGCGTGTCGTGCCGGGATCGATTGGGCCTGCGGAGTGAATTTAAGTGTTACTTTTGAACATTCTTGCAAAATCCACTTAAAACCAGTTCCAAATGTTTCTGTGTTGTCCATGTTGGATATATCAGGTCATTTTCTGATCATTATGACATTGACCACAAAACATTGTTCCATCCATCCATCCATCCAAACATCCATCCATCCATCCATCCAGATAAATCCATCCATCCATTCATCCAAACATCCGTCCGTCCGTCCGTCCATCCAAACATCCATCCATCCATCCATCCATCCATCCATCCATCCATTCATCCAAACATCCGTCCGTCCGTCCATCCATCCATCCATCCATCCAATCCAAAAACATGGCCGGTCCGTCCATCCGCAGAACATCCGTCGTCCGTCCGTCCATCCATCCATCCGTCCGTCCGTCGTCCGTCCGTCCGTCCGTCCGTCCGTCCGTCCGTCCGTCCGTCCGTCGTCCGTCCACCATCCATCCATCCATCCATCCATCCATCCATCCATCCAAACATGCTACTGACCGTCCGTCCATCCATCCATCCATCCATCCATCCACCATCCATCCATCCATCCTAATGATACAGTCCGTCCGTCCGTCCGTCCATTCCATCCATCCATCCAAACATAACCGTCCGTCTGTCCATCCGTAAGACTTTGCTAGAGCTTTAAGGGTCCGTCCATCCATTGTATCCAAACATCCGTCCGTACCCTCAAACATCCGTCTTTCCGTCCGTCCATACCATTATCCAAACATCCTCCGTCCGTCCATCCATCCATCAATCCATTCATAACAATACTTAGAATCCATCCATCCATCAATCCATCCGTCTAAACGTCCGTCTGAAATTACATCCATTCATCCATCATCCCATCCATTTCAGATTTTTGTTTTTAAATAGAAAAGTTATTTAAATTGTAATATTTCAATAAATGGCTCTGAAGAGCTAAGAGGGACTTCTTTCATTATTTTAATACTGTCCTTTCACATATATAAATATATAGTGCGTGTGTGTGCGTGTGTGTGCGTGTGTGTGTGTGTGTGTGTGTGTGTGTGTAACTTTATTAATGAGTACAGTTTAATATGTTATTCAGGTATTAAAAGTATAAATCATACAGAATGAAGTTTTTGAAAATCTAAAAATGCAGAAAGTTTCCTGTAAAGGGTAGGTTTAGGTGTAGGGCGATAGAAAATACAGTTTGTACAGTATAAAAACCATTGAATGTCCCCATAAAAACATGGAAACTTAATGTGTGTGTGTGTGATATTATCTTTCAATTTCTATGATGTTATGGATAAAAATGGGTCCCAATGGTCTACTAGTCATCCAACTGCTAACTATTTGATTGGTGAGGTTGACTAGTTTAGATTATTGTTTGTTTGTTTATTTATTTATTTATTTGTATTCTAAGTGCGTTGACTTCTTATTGGCTTATCTTTAGTCAAGTGACCTTTATTTTAATGGCACTTTATGCAGATTGTTTCAAAGCAGCTTTACAGTAATGACACAAACTTCAAGCTATAATAGTTCTGACAATGTGTTGTTCTGTTTTTAGACCGTTTACACATCAAAACCTCTCTGAAAACTTGCACTTTTAAATATTCTATATAAAGGGTATTCATTTTTTTAATCTAAACTGTTGTTTATATAAACTACATACAAAGTATGTGTATGGTACATAACTCAATTTCTGCTTTTCTGTTAGCATTAGCAGCTTTTTTCTTCTTTTGAACTTGTTTGAATGTCAGCATTATGTTCTGCACTCCGAGCATGATCCATATGACATTATGAGCTCTACATCTCTCTGTAATTGTTTAGACTTCTTTTGTTGTTGACCTGACTTTCTCAAATCCTCACATCGCAGCGAACGGTCTAACAAGACTGAAACCGTGTTGCGCTTCCCTTCTGGGCCGTATAACAGTAACGCAGATGGCCCAGGGTTTATTTCATTAACGCGGAGAAGGGGAGCAAAGCTTATTGAAATTTTCACATTCTGTCAGCACTGTGTAGGTAGCAGCAACATGGGCGTAAAACGGCGAATGAATTCATTTCCCCCGACTCAAGAGAAACTTCAAAGGCCAGCGCAAAAAATCTCGGCCAAGTGGATTTGAAAGGATGAGTCTCTAATCTGTTTAAACTTTGCTTGCGCCGTGTATTTTCCCATCCTCCTCAGCTAACTCGCTCTATTTTTCTTTTCATCATCACTTTCAGGTGCAAAAAGTACCTGTCTCCCCATATCTGTGTCTCGGCGAATGGAGGTCAACAGACTGCGTCAGTTTTTAGTTTTGTCATCAGAATTAGGCTACATTTAGCTTTCAAGTGTTATCACACTGCCTCGTTTCGAGCTAATTTCGGCGCTATCGTCAGGTTCCCAACCAGGCACAGGAACGCTGTGAATATTCCCCATGTGGCAGCGCTTTTGAAATATGTATTAAGGTGAGACACAAGGGGGATTTGGAGTGAGAGGGTTGAACTTATTGTCTGAATATTTGATGTTGTTAATGAGAAGCAGAACAGGTTTAAGCACTCAGCACGAGGAAGGCCCGGGCTACCGAAATAATGGATAGATAAAACGATGAAATATTCAAAGGCTGAAGTGTGATGAGAAAAGTTCAGTAAAGTGTGACGGAAACCTCGCCTCAAAGACCTTCAACTGAGACGTTTTTGCGTGACCTTAAAGTTTCTTTGTCTCTTACATAACAGCAGGAGTTATTCTACAAAACGCGTGAGAGAAAACCGTATTCTTCTCTCACTTCTTGTTTGGAGTGTCACTGACGAATGGTGTAAGATAGTGGTTTGATGGATGTTTGATTTATGGAAGGAGTCGACGAAGGCAGAAGAATCTGAGGATAAAATGAAATGGGACGGTACCGGGATGGTGTGTAACCTTTCAGAGGAGGAAAGTAAATGAAATATCAGACCTTTTATGGATGCCTTTGCAACTAAATGATGACAAATGCTCAGCATTCTTTCTTAGACAGTAGAGAGAGACCAAGAGACATATTCCTTACCATGTACCCTAGTATAAGTATATATTAGTTTTGACATGATGGTAATGCAGTTTTTAGACCAATGATGTAATGGAAATACCATGATACGTTTTAGATACCATGGTAATGGCATTTTAATGGTATGACTGATATTTTATATATAACATATATTAATAATATATATAATATTAATTCTAATAAAACAATATATTTTTTCATGGTTTTGTATATTATATAATAATGTATAATAATATATTATAAACCAGTGAACTAAATACTTAAATACACATTTATTTGTTTGTTTAGTTGGTTTAGTTCTGTGAAAAAAAAAAAACTTCAGAAAACATTAAACTCAGGGTGAGTGTTATGACTTACTACTTTATATAAAATGTTTTTTAATATCACACACACACACACACACACACACACACACACACACACACACACACACACACACACACACACACACACACACACACACACACACACACACACACACACACACACACACACACACACACACACACACACACACACACTTTTTATGTGGGGACATTCCATAGGCGTAATGGTTTTTATACTGTACAATTGTATGTGCTATTGCCCTACACCTCCCTACACCTAAACAGCCCTCACAGGAGACATTCGCATTTTTAGATTTTCAAAAAACACATGATTTCTACTTGTTTCCTCATGGGGACACACACACACACACCCCAGGACGTGACAGCACACGCACACACACACACACACACACGCACACACACCACACACACACACACACACACACACACACACACACACACACACACACACACACACACACACACACACACACACACACACAGACACACACAGACACACAGACAGACACAGACACACAGACAGACACAGACAGACACAGACACACACAGTGCACGTGGTATTAGTAGAACACTAGTATTTTCAGCAGCTAAACAATGGTTTTAAGTCAGTTATTTCTATATTTTGCTGTAGTGTCAGAAGGAAATATCAGTTTACATGTGCAAACATTCATTTTGCCATTAATTATAATAATCCAGTGAGATTGTTGTGCTCCACACAGAGATGTGATCTGATCATCATCAGTCTGTCTGAATGACATGAAGAAACAGAACAAACTGAGACAGACTAAATCCAGAAGAACTGTGTCTCAAGACGCTTCAAGAAACCTCCTGCAAAGCTCCTGAGAAACTCTGCTCAAGTGCACCGAGGGCAAAAGCTTTAAATGCAAAGGATGCTCACACCAAATGTTGATTTAATTTAGTTAACATAAGTTAATTGATAAAGAAAATCTATTTATGACATTATTTTGACAGCATCCTCATTTTACGGCATTTTTACACAAGTGCCTAAAACTTTTACCAGCGCTGTAGCTTTTGAAGCGTCTTGGAGACGTTGCACAGATCTTCTGGATTTAGTCTGTCTCAGTTTGTTCTGTTTCTTCATGTCACTCCAGACAGCATATCACATGTCATTCCAGTGATACATACCAAAACAGCTCTGTTTTTCTTCTTTACATTTTAACACTAAAGTAAAGTTTCAGAGCATCATAAATATGAGTGGAAAAGCCAAAGTTTAAGATGTTGTAAACTAGTGTGAAATATCAAAACTAAATGATTATCTTTATAATCAACAAAGTCTACAAAGAGCTCATGACAGTAAGCAGAGTAGACTATAGTTATAGAGACTATAGTCTCACTGCAGTATAAACGCTATGGCATCATTTCTAGAGGTTGACACTGGTTGTAGAGTCATAAATTGTATGTTCCATCATATAACCCGCTCATTGTTACCTTTCTGCTGGCATTTTACTGTGAAAGAATGGAAATGTCATGCTAGTTTGGAAGCAATTTTCATAAGTAGTAACAGTTGGATGCTTTGGTTGATAAGTTCATTTTGCCAGTTTTCATTCATACTCTCATCCTTTACAAAAGTGCTTTGTGTTGTTTCCTTAATGTCCAGTTTTATCCGTAATTGGTGAACTAAATGCTGGGTAAATAAAAAAAAATGGCAGAGTGATTTTAGAGCCTTTTGCATAATAGAAATAAACCTGTTTGCAATTTGCTGCGAACAACTAACATAATGCTTTTGGCTGAACAGTGCACACCATATGTTCTATGATGACCCTTCATTTGGACTGAACTACAATTCCCATTGACAATTTTCGATTAGAAGCCCATTAAATTAACCACCCTTGAAATCCTGGCAAGTCCAAAGCGCCTGGCGATGCTGTCATCTGATGCAGTTTAGGAGGTTGTTCAAATGAATATGCGATGCGGACGATTGTTTTGCAAGCAGATGTGTTTTGTTGTTTGTAACCGCATGTCATTCATGAGCTGGCCTCGTTCTATACTCTCAGCATGCCTTTGCATTTAGTTGATTTGAGAGGCTTTCAGATGTGCACTATACTTAAAACGGTTTCTGTTTCTGCTGTGGAATATCTGGATTACTGAAGCGTACGGAATTATTTCATTAAAAATCCCCTTTTCTTTCTACCGTCTTGGGAACGAACATATATAAATATATATTTTTACTTTCATCCTAATAAAATATGAACTAACTTTAATTGAGTTGCCAGAGGCCAAAAGCTTGAACTCCGCTTTACGCTGAAGCCCTTTGATACGTCGTGGTGCTGCTTTTCTGCCGTGTTTGTAGTTTGTTTACTTTATTTCGCTTGCTTCAGATTTGTCAAGTTCAAAACATGTCTTTTTTTTAGCCGGTGATGAGTTCACAGAGTTTTTTGCGCCGTAAGACTCTTTTTTTATAGCCCAGAGGAGTTTAGTAGAGGTTTCACACAAATGATTCTCCTGCATTAATCCCACAGCCTTGAGCTCCGTGTGGATTCACTTACGAAGTAAAAAACCCTGACAGCTGGTGAAACTTTGACCGCTCGTTTATCCGACCAGTTGGACGTTTCCCCGCAAGCCAGTCTATTGAGCCGCGGCGGCTAATCAAGTTGAGGTGAGTTACTTTGAGCTTTCTCTGGTTGTGTGCGATACCACGGCCAGAGGCTGCTTGCATGGCTCAGGCATAACAATCCTTGCCATGCTCCCATTGAAATGTAGTTTGGAGGTGAGAA
>CM049814.1:16471268-16496268 GCA_027422405.1 Ptychobarbus kaznakovi | reverse complement strand
CAAATAGATCTAGCAGTGTGATTAACATAATTGTTTGTCTGTCTTTAGCTGGTGGCGGTGTACGAGGAGCAGGACCCTCATCATGGTGGAGACGGCACCAGCGCCAGCTCCACAGGCACCCAGAGTCCAGAGCTCTTCAGCACAGGGGAGCTCAACTCCAGCAACCTGTCAGCCTTCCAGCCGTACCAGACCAGCAGTGAGATCGAGGTCACCTCATCCTCCCTCAGGACCAGTGAGTCAGCGTCCCATTCAAACGCTATTACATTATGTGCTAACCAGATGCAGTATGACAAGCTTCCATCAGCAAATACCCACAATCCTCACTGAATGAGAAAATGATAAGGATGAAGCATTGTAGTTTCATCTGATTTCATTGTATTTTGATTTGACTTTATAGAGGTTGAATATTCTGATTCTGTTTTTTACTGTACTAAATCTACTGATTCTCATCGTTCTGAATCCTTCTGATTTTGAATACTAATTCAGATTTTTTTGGAATCTGAATCTTCAGTTTATGATTTGATTCTTCTTCTCGCCAGTCTGCTGATTTTGATTATGATTTTGAATCTACTGATTCTTATTGTTCTGAATCTTCTGATTTTGAAAGTACTGATTCTGATTTGAATCTTCTGATTGGCAGTGGCTGAATTAGATTCTGATTTTGAATCTACTGATTTTGATTTGATTCTTCTGATCTTCATTCTGCTGGTTTTGATTCTGATTTTGAATCTACTATTCTGATTGTTCTGAATCTTCTGATTTTGAAAGTACTGCTTCTCAGTTTTGATTCTGATTTTGAATCTACTCTGATGAACTACTGATTCTGATTAATCATTCTGATTCTGATCTAGTCTTCTTCTGCTGGATTTGATTTTGAATCTACTGATTTTATTGTTCTGAATCTTCTGATTTTGAAAGTACTGATTCTGATTTGAATCTTCTGATTGACAGTTTGCTGAATTAGATTCTGATTTGAATTTCTGATCTGCTCTGGATTGTCTTGCTCTGAACTGATTTTGAATCTAGATTTTGACTTCTGATCTTCATTCTGATTGATCTGATTTTGAATCTGAACTGTTCAGATTGTCAGTCTGATTTTGATTTCTTGATTTGAATCTACTGATTCAGAATCTTTGAATCTTCTGATTTTGAAAGTACTGGTTCTGGTTTGTTTGCTCTGATTGTCAGTCTGCTGATTTTGATACTGACTTTGAATCTACTGATTCTTATTGTTCTGAAACTTCTGATTTTGAAAGCACTGATTCTGATTGTATTGTTCTGATTGTCAGTTTACTGATTCTGATACTGATTTGAATCTACTGATTCTCATTGTCCTAAATCTGAATGTTCTAATTAGCTTCTTCTGACTGTCAATCTGCTGTTTTTCCTAATGCTTTTGAATCAACTGATTATAACTGTTCTGAATCTAAATCGTCTGAGTTTGAAAGTACTGATTGTCATTTGATCATTCTAATCATCAATCTGTGGATGTTGTTTCTGATTTTGAATCTACTGATTCTCAATTCTCATTTGATCCTTCTATTCGTCAGTGTATTGATTTAGTTCATTGTCAATCTTCTGATTATGATTTGAATTAAGACACATTTAGGCTGTTCTCATATTTGGTTTGTTTGCTTGCTGTGAACCACCGTCAGTAGTAAAAGTTGTGAAAAACTTGATCCTGAATCTTGTCTTGTCAGAAGTCAGCTTGTTTCTGTTGAAGCTGTAGTTCAGTCAGTGGTCTGCTGTCTGAGGAGAGGAGGTGTGTGGGTTCGTAGAGCACAGTGTGTGCTCTGTTAAAGTTGTGTTTGACACTGGACGTATGGGCACTGACCTTGACAGGAAGGCGGGGTTGAGTGGGCAGGTGAAATCGTCAAGGGAAGCGCTGCTAGAGAACAGTGAGACACACTCAGTCAGGTGTGGAGAGAAGAGAGGATACAGCTATGATTAACTGTGACAGCTCAGATTCGGCCTGATACACTCACACTCAAGAGTTCACATCATACAGCCTCATTTCAATATATATTTTGTGTTTGAATAAAGAATAAAGCTTTGGAGAATGTGGATGTTTTTCTAATTTGATGATGTGGTGTGCATAGAAACATGATGCTAGCAGAAGAGGAGCAATAGTGAACTGATCCGTGTGTTACTCTCCAAGAAAACAACCTCTATTTCAGTCCTGCATGGTCTCTTTCCAGAGCACACACACTGATAGTACTACAGGTGAATGTGTTCCCATGTTACCAGGCTCTTCTATTGTCTATTTGAACCACTGATTTTATGTATTGTTGTGCTTTCTAAGCTTCCGCTGAGGGAGATCTGGAGTCAAGCACACCCGTTGTGTGAATTCCCCAGCATCATGCGAACGCTGCCGGCAAGAATTTGATTCTTCAATATGTGTGTGTGTGTGTGTGTGTGTGTAACTATATATATTTATATATATGTGTGTGTGTGTGTGTCATCTCTGTGATCATATTTATATATATTTATTATATCTTTAATATTGACTGAGTAAAGTCATGCCAAAGATATAAATTATTGTGAAATTAATGGTAGAAATCAAATTTTGATAATATTAGAATTATTATGTCATGTTATATTTATTAAACATTACTTTTTTTCTGAGCAAAAATAATGATTATTATACACTTTTATCATGATTAACAGAAAAAATAAATAACGTCAGTGTAACAATAGCTCATATACCAAAATATATTGTCAGGCATATTTAGATCAAGAATAATTACATGACATTAAAAGACGCTATTTAAGGATCACGGTGCAGTCCACAAAATACTAATTACAGTAAGTATCATTTTATATCTTTATACCCATTAGCAGCAAGAAGAATCATTTAAATATAATAAAATGTAGCACGATCACTTAGGCCTATTCTTTTATTAATAAGTGCTGGTCAGAATAAGTATGTTTCATTTGTACATAAATATGTCTGTTACACTGAATGATGATGGAACATTATTTCACCAATATTTTGACTTTGTTTTTAACAAAAGGTATTTGAATCATTAAAGTAGGCACTTTATTTGCATTTAACATGCTTTCTATGTCTTGTCTTTAACCCGTGTATAAGTTCACCTAGTTTTAGTCGATACTGACACAAACAAACCCACTTGCTGTGTTCCAAAGCATATTGAGCTGCCAACCAAAACAGCATTTTAATGCACTCCAAACACCAAGGCTGCTCCATGCTAATGCACTTCAGTTTGAATCCTTCAATCCCAGAATGCATCGCAACAAACAACAAACTAGTTATATTACATTCAGAGTATGAAGTCTCAGTGTAGTTATAGCTAACTAAGAAGGATTTTACCCAATATTTGGTGTGGGAAATAGTCTATTGGAATATTGTGCAATCGGAATGAACTTTCCAAGTAACTTTCCATGATTGGTACTTGCTTAAAAGCAGCAGGATAGTGCATTACACTCTTAAAAATAAAGGTGCTTCAAAAGGTTCTTCAAGTGATGCCATATAATAACCATTCAGTCAAAGGTTCTTTAAAGAACCATCTCTTACCGTTTTATAATCCGAAGAACCTTCTTTCACCACAAATAACCTTTTGTAAAGCAGAAAGGTTCTTCTATGGCATCGTGAAGCACCCTTTGTTTTTAAGAGTGTAGGTTTTGGAACATTACTTCTCTTTGTATCGTATTTTGGGTCTGTGCACATCACAAATTAAGCTTAAAATGAGTATGAATTTATAGTATAATGAAACTGTTGCACATATTTTTATCAATTTTAATTATGGTTTTACCTTTATTAGTTCATTTTACATTTACATTATGATTTAAAAATTGCATTTACAAAAATACAAATATATATTTTTTTATCATTTTAGAGTATTTTACAACACATGACTTATCAGCTTTCCATTTACCATGCCAAGATTACTGATACGCCACATTCTGTTTGAGAGAGTTTCCCTCACGGATAATGCTGGGTACACACTAAAGGATTTTTAAATCTTATAAGATCTTCAAAATGAGAGAGACCACACACATGAGGACAACTCAATCCTAGATTGAACCGTTTTGCTCCTATAGTGTGTGGTGTGCTGCGATGTGACGAAGACAGCACACCACACACCAACAGATTTTCAACCAGAGTCCCGACTGTGAACACGGGAAACCTCGCAAAATCTCTGGAGACTTGAGAACAAACAAGATTAATTTTTTATTTCAATTTTAGAGCAAAGAACATGCAAGGGCAATAACATATAAATTGCATCAAATAATAAACATAAAACAATAATACATAAAGAAAAAAGAAAAGAAAAGCAATAAGATAATTACATTTCCTTAAACAAGTATAAATAATTGCAAATTATAAAAAAAATGATTTAAGGCTTTAAAGTAATGGCAAAGTCCCAGTCTTTGGTAATGGCTGGAAGAAATTGTGATGATAGTGTCCAAATCCTTTTGTGCTGTGCCATAACATGTGTTTGTTACGGTTTGTTATGCTTCCGTCTTCTGTCAGCTTGCTTTCTGATTGAATATGGTTTCGTTTCACGTGATAATCTGCAGATAAAACGTGCGTTCATCCTCGGGGTTCCCCCCCACACAGCAGGATTTCTGATTCCCGATCGGGGCGCCTCCGACGTTCTTCCGAGCAGATTCAGTCACTCTTAACACACCTCACACCTCAGGAAAATCTGAGAAGATAATCTTTAGATCCACCAAGATACTCGGGACATTACCTAGGATTGTCAGAAGGGGAGAAATCGGCTCAAAATCAGCCCGGTTATCTTGTGGTGTGTACCCAGCATAACCAGCTCTCTTCATCAGTCTTTCACGCGGTCTTATATTGATGATAGATAAATAGTGAGAGCCTTTCTTGATGAAAAAAGGCTTAACAATCGTGCCGGGACCTCAGGAGAAGGGAGATGAGCATATTACTCCAGCAATAACACAAAATCACAGCTGCGGCGCGACAGTCTTTGAGTTTGGCTGCTGAAGCGTATAATCACAGACATTCAGAGTTTTCGTCTTTCTGAATTTGCATTGATTGATCTTCTTCGAAGTAAGAGAACTCTTCCCCTACGTTTGATTATTTAAAAAAAAAAATCTTTCAGCAGAGGTCAGGGCAACTAATAATTGGATTGGTGATGAGATGTAAATTATGGTAATGAATGTAATTTGCTTGTAATTATACAGAATCAGGCGTCCGTCTGACTTGCCTGACACCGAAGCGTAATCTTGCAAAAAGTCGAGAGAAAGAAAGAAAACTTTAAAGCGTTACGACACCGTCGGCTGGTGTTGAATCTTAATGACGGCGCGCCGCTATTGGTCCGGTCTGATTTATTTTGGGTGCGTTCTGCAGTGCAGTCGGAGCGCTGGCTGATGTTTATAAAGGGTTTGTAGTGTGCAGGGAGATGTGGAGCGCGTGTGGAGCTCAGAGAGGCAAGCACTCATTAGCAGGGGAGTGTGCTGCGTTCAGGTGCTCTACCCTGGGGCTCGCCGGCTGACTCGCAGCCTCTCTCCATCGCACGGCCTGGATCTCTTTAGCTTAGCTTCAGTAACTCTCCACAGCAGCCCCTGTATCTTTCTCACCAGCGCCTTCACTCTCCCTCATTACTGAGCCTCCTTCTCTGCTCTCGCTCCGCGCATCCCATCATGCACTTGGGCAGACCGCTTTTTAGTTGTCTGTTGCTTATGTAACCGTCTCATGCAACCAGATGCTGAAAGGAAAGGTTCACAGAAAAATGAAAATTCTGCCATCTTTGCATTGATTTTGAAGTTATTTATTATGAGGAGTCAGAAATAAATGTTGGGTGAAATGTTCATATTGCTGAATTGCAAGCAATGAAAATTAATAGGGATATCACTCGATATCACTCCAAATCTTACAAATCAGCAAATATATATAATGTATAATAAAACAGGGCAAAAAAGAAGCCATATGATAAATATGTGTGAGAACAAGATTTTAACATTTCAGCCATTTTCTCTGAAAATCTCCATCTGTATTTGCATCTGTGTGCAATGACCTACCATTCAACAGTTTTTGGCTGGTAAGGTATTTTAATACTTTTGATAGAAGTATCTGAAGCTCACTGTATTTTTTTATTTGACAAAACACAGTAAAATAGTAATACTGTGGCATATTATTGCACTTTTAATGTTTTATTTAAATATTATTGCTATTAGTATATTTTCAATTTCAAGTTATTCCCATGATGTAAAGCTGAAATCATTCTAATATGCTGATTTGCTCAAGAAACTTTTATGATTCTATTAATGTTGAAAACAGTTGTGCTGCTTCATATTTTTGTAGAAACAGATTTATCCGTTTTTTTCCGTTTTTACATGATTCTAAAAAAACGCTTTAAAGAGCAGCACTTATTTAAAATATAATTTTTGTAACAATGTTAAAACCTGTCACTTTTAATAAATTGATGCATAATTGCTAAATAAAATATATTTAAAAAATAATCTTATTGATCTAAAACTTTTGAACAGTAGTGTATATTCAAAGTTCATCAGTTGTCACCGTCAGTTTTCATGTCGTGTGACTGTGACAAAGTTTACATGAAAGTGACATTTATGATGTTATTTTGCTATATTTAGTGTAGAAAAGAAGAAAACACACATTCTGTGAAGTATATTGCTTGTGTTCCACAGAAGAAAGAAAGTCATGTTGGTCTGTAACCACTGAATTTGTATTTTTGAGTGAACTTTACCTTTAAAAGCACCCCTTCTGGTTCATCCCACTGAAATACACACCAGGTAGAAAGCGTGATAAAATAGAGCAGTTTTGAAAAAGGTACAGTAAATGACCCTGGCTCCTGGTCTGCGGAGCCCTGCTGTTTTGTAATAAACCCCAGAGATGTTTTTTTATGTTTGTCCATTGCTATATTCCCCCAGAGACAGTCCACGGGGAGGTCCCAGCTACAATCTCATGAAGGGTAGGGGATATAAATGCAGTGACGGCTAACAGGGGCTTCCCTGCCTGTGCGCCATCACGCCGATGACATGCCGGATCCTCAGCCATTAGGAGATTGCCTGCGGGGAAAAGTGCAGACACCTGCGGGCAGGCCAGCGTTTATATAATCAATTTGTTTTGTGGCTGACCGCTGGGACACGTTCCTCGCTCGCTTCCTCTTGCTGTGGTCTGGTAGAAGTCATTAGGAGGACATGAACACTCCACACAATGCCATTATTAATAATGAAAGACTAGCGTTTCACATTCTAGCTAGATGTTTGCATTATCTGAAGACATTGTCAGTAGTTCATGTTGTGATCCTGGGGTGTTGTGTGCTATTAGGATGTTGCTTTATGGTTGCTAATATGGTCTGAGCGGTTGCAAGGGTTAGTAAAAACCAAAGTATACTTTGGCTGTGCACTGTCCGTGCGGCATCATTTTCGGATATAATACTTCTCTTACATTACAAAAAATACCATAAAAATGCAGTTTTAGTCAAACGCACACATTTAAATACCCTCAGAGTAGGGGTGGGCGATATGACCATATGATGATATGACAAATGTTATATCACGATAACAATATATATCACGATATAGTGATTATTTTTCTTTTAAAAAGGTTTTTATTATATTAAATCTTTGATACCATATAATTTTCATAATCCTTGTCACCAATGTCAATATCAAACTAATACAAGCCTAGAGAGAGAGAGAGAGAGAGAGAGAGACTCAACCTCACTGAAGATAAATAAACAGTCAGTGATGAAATAAGGATAAGAAACTAATTGCAAGCAATAGGACAAAAAACTACAATAAATAAGAAACACTACATACATTGTGTAAATTAATTAGTCTTCACTGTGTTAATTATATCTATCTATCTATGATAGATATAATTAACACGTGTATTATGTATAGATTCTATACATATTATAAATATATCATTATTATTTTTATTTTTTTATTTATTCTCATTAAAGTGACAAAATTATTTATTATTAGTTATTAAAATTATGTATTATTATCAACATTATTAGTTATATTTATTCTCATGCAAAAGTGATTTAGTCAAGAGCAGTGAGAGATTTTCTAGCAGTGTGCTATGATTAACATGAACGGCAGACAGAATGAATATGGACCGCTTCCCCTTTAAGACCGAAGTCCGGATCCAATATAGCTCAGCTACTGTTACATATGCGTTTTCTCTTTCTGCCGTTTACTCTTTCTTAAGACCTAAATCACTGTGTTTGAGGATACTTGCAAAGACGGGGATTCTGACGCATATAAGTGTGTTTATGTAATTGTTCAAAGTCGGCAAAACAGAAAAAGTGCGCTCCTCTCATACAGAAAGAGACTGTGCATATAGCTCTGTTGTTTGAGTTTCAACGGTTTTTTAAAACTAAGTGCTTAAAAACGCGTGACCATGCTACCCTGTTTAGTGAGCTCCTGGTCTCGTTCTGTCTCCCCTTCACGCCCCGTGGGGGCGGTGTATAAAGATCGCAGTCACTCAAATGATGAAAAGGTATTACCGTCAAAAAATGTATTTTGCGACACCACAAAATAAACGATAGAACATAATATGAAACGATAGACTTTTTATTTCGTCAATCCGATATATATCGTCATATCGCACAGCCCAACTTCAGAGGGTAGTTTAGAAACTAAAATAACAAAATACATTAATTGGTTTTATTTCGGATCTGTGCAGCTGCCTTTAACTATGAAATATGTGGGTCAAATTGACCCGGTAACATCATAATCTTAATATAAAATTTTGTACACACATTCCACACCACATTAAAGAGTACACTTTGCAGGCATGTTCATGACCCTAAATGAGAGAACGTTACTCAATTTCAGACAGCTATTCCAGTATTTCCAAAAACTCGAAAAGTAGAAATGTGTCCAGTTGACCCATATAATATAAGATTTTTGTATTAAATATAGTCTTTTGATAGTGTTATTGATCTGTAGCTTTATTTCCAGTTTTCGTTTTAATTAACTATAATAACCCTGGCTTGTACTGCTAATTCTCACATCACTTAATTTCACCACTTTCCTCTCTCTCTCTCTCTCTCTCTCTCTCTCTCTCTCTCTCTCTCTCTCTCTCTCTCTCTCTCTCTCTCTCTCTCTCTCTCTCTCTCTCTCTCTCTCTCACTCTCTCTCACTCTCTCTCTCTCTCTCTCTCTCTCTCTCTCTCTCTCTCTCTCTCTCTCTCTCTCTCTCTTTGCTGTTTTGGTCCAAAGGTTTGACATCATCTTTCTTTCTTTTAATAACAAGAGCAGAATCAGTGCACTGATATGCATGGCTGAACGTGTCTGATTGCCCATCTGTTTTGGGTTTAGTTTTTGCGATTGTGAAAGCTTCTCTCTTAAGATCCAACCATCACGTCTCCTCATGCTAATCAGGCTAGCCCTCAAGCATGCCAAACGGACCTCCAACCAGACGCCGAAATGCCCTGAAACCACCCCGCTAAAATCAAGCTGCGTGCCTGTGGCATCTCACAAAGTGACTTTTTGCTCTTTGTCATTGAAGTGCCTTTTTGGTAGCGCGTCGGAGCTGTGGTTTATTATCTGTGTCATCTCTTCATCACGCCACCCTGCTCCATTAGCGACGGTAACACAAATGAACGCACGGGGAGTGACAGAGACCCCGGTTTAGCCTTGACACGGGAGTGGGCGGGAAGCTTACCTAATTCAAACTATTAGTCACAGAGCTATACAAGTGCCACAGTTTAATCTAAAGCTTATTATTGCTGATAGTTGTAAGCATTTACACTGTAAAACAGGGGGAAACAATTATTAATGAGGTGTGACAAAAACATCCTTTGGGGACGAGTTTTGTACACCAGTGAAGTTTGTTTGATTTTTGGGTTTATACATGCCATAATGGTATCATGATAGTACCAGATTGTAATCTGTACTGTGGTGCTTTGATCTCCATTCGATCTCCATTTTTTCTCCATAGGGAAATGGATTTTAACGATAACTTATAAACCTTTAAAGACATACTTAGTGTGAGCTCTGAGGCAATCAGTTTGCATTATTTCAACTTATGTTTTAAATAATCATGTTTAACAGTGGAATTCCTGGTTAAAACTACATTACCCATGATGCTGCATAGGAAATCCACCAGTCAGAGTCGCAATGAGCACAAAGCTCCGCCCACTCCCATGAAGCACCGCAAATGAGTAATCAAGACGGTTTCCCCATGCTCTCAAATCACTGACACATGTGAATATATATGCATATTTTGCAATACAACTTTTGTTAAATATATATATACAAT
Source organism: Ptychobarbus kaznakovi (assembly GCA_027422405.1). Classification (NCBI taxonomy): domain Eukaryota; kingdom Metazoa; phylum Chordata; class Actinopteri; order Cypriniformes; family Cyprinidae; genus Ptychobarbus; species Ptychobarbus kaznakovi. The sequence continues at coordinate 16,486,038 of CM049814.1, read as the reverse complement.
CAACAACTTAGAATGGATAGTTGTATATTTCTCAGTTTTAATTGGATTATGTCAGTCGCAATGGTTCATGGGATTGTAGTTCTTCTTACCCTCACTAAAGCCGTTATGTACCTTTGTCTTTTGTCCGGTTTTCAAAAACCTTTACTTCCAATCAAAGTTTGTACTGTTGTGATTCTCCTCATAGCTGGTTGGTTTGGTTCATGGCTCATAGCAGTTAAATGAAGACTTTTAAAAAATCCCTACAGGAAAAATGAATGGAAGAATTACTTCCAGAACCATCGCCACTGAAAAAAGTCAACAGCCACTGTTACACTCTATTGTGAAAAGTGCAATATAAATTAATTTGTCTTGACTAGCAAACAGATTTGTGCACAGGTAAACAACACTGGTTTTCTTCGGCCTCCTTAGATGATAACAGTCTTGTTTTGTCTGATTTGATCGTTTTGAAGCATTGCTGTGGTCAGATTCAACGTTGTTTTGCGGGACCGCCTGCTCTAACCTTGCAAACACCTTGATGTTGTCATTGATCGTTTCTCTTGCTCTCAAAACATCGATCAAGGTATCATTGCATGTTTCCACCTCCGGCTTCTCCTTTCCCTCGTCCTCCTCAGCGCTAGCATGCTAAGTCAACTCCTGCGAAAGAAAGCAGCAGTCTGTTAGCCACCTGGCTCAGCTCTTCATCAGAGACACGTGGTGGATCATTAGCAATGTCACCCAGTCATCCGCATTCATCAGGCATGGTGCATTTCAAGCCCTTAATTCAAAGGCTGACTACAAAGCGACGTTCACTTCAGTGGGATCAACTTTGTGAATGCAAACTAAGGCGGGATCGCTTTCGTTCTGCCGATTCCCATGGTGCTGTCAGAATAAAACACCCACATAATTTGTGCTTGTGTGTTGAGAAAAACACGCACAAGCGTCAGAAGTCAAAACTCTGGAGTTCATTAGAGTTTATAGTGAACATGTCTCCTCTGCTCTTTGAAAGCTTTCTACATATTTTGTCTTTTTTTCTAGTTGTATGAGGGTCAGAACCGGGGATCGGCTTAATCAGACTCTCATTAATCTGCTAATGATCTGTGATTAGATTGCGGTACACTCCATTCTCTATTCAGCCTTGCTCAGATATGCATCACAGGAAATAGACTCTGCCGGTTCCCAAACTTTGTTTCTGTCTTTCTGTGCTTTTGAATACAAGTCCTGCCATTAAAATTACATATTAGCCTCTTAACACATTCAGATTAAATGGAAATGGTCCGTGTCCAAGTCTGAATTTGGGCAGCCGCATCTCTTAAGGTCTTTTGAGATTTTGCTGAGAGCTGGAAGTGTTCTGCTTTCCAGATCAGTGTTTCTCAACCCTTTTACTTCAAGGACACTGTCCACAACAATATTCCCCATGAATTTTCCAGTTGTTTGTTGTATTACTGGATAAAGTTTAAAGATATAGATTTAAAAAATACATTTTACTCACAATTTCCACCTGATCAAACATTTTAGAGCTTGGTATAACAAATATATACATACAAAATATATTTATTACAATTCATAAACTTAATTTATGACTTCCTTTTTTATAAAATGAAAACTAAAAGATTTTCAAATCACATGAGCCAATATTTTATTCTCAATAGAACAGATAACATAACACATGTTTAAACTGAGAAATGCACAACATGAGCTAATTTCAAGTTTGATGCCTGCTACAGGTCTCAAAATAGTTGGGATGGGGCATGTTTACCATGGTGTAGCATCTCCTCTTCTTTTCAAAACAGTTTGAAGACGTCTGGGCATCGAGGTTATGAGTTTCTGGAGTTTTGGTGTTTGAATTTGGTCTCATTCTTGCCTGATATAGGTTTCCAGCTGCTGAAGAGTTTGTGGTCGTCTTTGACGTATTTTTTGTTTAATGATGCACCAAATGTTCTCTATAGGTGAAAGATCTGGACTGCAGGCAGCCAATTCAGCACCCGGACTCTTCTACTACGAAGCCATGCTGTTGTAATAGCTGCAGTACGTGGTTTTGCATTGTCCTGCTGAAATACACGTCCTCTGGAGGGGAGCATATGTTGCTCTAAAACCTTTATATACCTTTCAGCATTCATAGTGCCTTCCAAAACATGCAAGCTGCCCATACGGTATGCACTTATGCACCCCTATACCATCAGAGATGCTGGCTTTGAACTGAACGCTGATAACATGCTGGAAGGTCTCCCTCCTCTTTAGCCCGGAGGACACGGCATCCGTGATTTATATACACGGCATACAAAATTATATTTTAGTATAATTGATATATTATATTAGCAATATTTTGAGAGTAGATTTTATATTTGTAATTTGTATTATTTAGTTTTTATTTTATTTTATTTGAAATAAATGTATTGTTTATTTATTTTTGGGAAACAAATGCTATCAAATGTAAAAAAAAAAAATATATATTAAATAAAAAATATTTTTTTTATTTTAGTGCTTATTCTTAAACTAAATCAAAATGAGCAATGTTTCCTTTGCAGCTAGCTAAATAAATAATGTTTATTTTATTTTGAGTAATGAAATGTTTTATATGAGTTGTACTTATCTGTAATAACCCTACACAAAAATGTATTTTGTGACTACGAGTTGAGAGAATATAACTCTAACTCCAGCAGTGGGTCCAGTTGTGCTTTCTGAAGTCCAGCTCACTTGATTCCATACCAACTCATATTTTACCAAATATCTTATGCACTTATTTTTGTCAAGCTCCCTGACAAAACATCCTCTGGTGTAAGTGTTAGTGGGCTAAATTGGGAGTTGATTTGCATGCGTGGTTGAGTCTGGGCGGCCGTAGCCTCGGGCTCATCCTGGCATCACTGAGTCTCAGGAATGGTGTTTTTGGATTCATGTCTGGAGGCTGTGTTTCCCTCGTTAACCACACGCCACCTACGCCAAGTCGGGAAACAATGAGGGCCGGTGGGATGTTACGTGTTGAGAGCACAACACCATGTCGAATAAAGGCAAAAAAGAGACATATATTCACGTTTGAGAAGAGCGGGACTCTAGAGATCATCGACCTTGCGTTTGAAAAATGTCTTGCTAATTGAAACGCTCTATCTCTTGCAAACTATGTTGAGAGCTAGAGAGAGAGAGATTGTGAGAGTAGGTGACTCAACCCACGTATTGTCAGACTCATAAGATAAAGCAGCCGCTGCAGATGAGAAAGACCATAAGGATCTCGCTGGAATTTCCTGGGAGTCGATGTCTCGCCCGGGAAACTCTTAAGTGCTGTTTGTTTTAGACTTCTTGCTAAACCTCCCGTTTTATTATAGCACTCTATCATAGGTGAACCCACCCTATGGCCAGATCTTTACTGATACAATGGGGCCAACAGATCATTAAGGCGAGTGCTTTTTTTGGCTCGTGAATCGTTGCTTTGATCTTGAGGAAACATTTTCCCTTGACCATTCTGCGGTTATTATTTTTGTCGATGTACACGCTGGATTCAAGGCTGCATGTGAAAGATGAATTTATTCAACAATGTTCAGAGTTTTGACAAGTCACGCTGCTTAAGTTTCTCCTTTGCTGAAACCCGAAGAACATAATACTGCATTATGGCAGAAATGTGTGTCTGTCAGTTGAAATAATGTATGAAGAGGAACTCCTCTGCAAACACAATGTATTTAGTTTTGTGTTGATTTAAGGCTTTTTTCCCTCGCCGTCGCTCTCGGAGGAGCGAGAATGTATTTGCCACTAGCGTTTACTTTACGAATGAGGAAAATATTGTCTTTTTGAGCTTCTGAAGTTCTGTGTGTGAAGTGTTAGTCATGATTGTTGATGCTGGAAGACGTGGTTTGAATAAAAATAGTGTTGAGTTTAGTGAATAAAGTGTGACAGACACTGCAGTTCTTCTCTAAGAACATGTGCATTGTGGATATAGTTTGTATTTCAGTGAATGCACTAACATACACTAATTGTAATCTATAATAACTTACTTTAAAGTCTAAAGTCAATTAGATGGCCTTTGGGGGCATAAATGGTATCAAAAATGGACAAGCATTTTTCTGTCCTCAGCAGAATCTATTGTCTGTTGACAGCTGGTGTGATTATAACACAGAACATTTCCATTGATTGATCCATTACAATTATTTCACTCGATTTCTAACAACACAACACAGCTACTCTCTTAAAATAAAGGGGCTTTTCACAGCAATGCAATACAAGAACCATTTTGGATTCCCAAAAGAATCTTCAAGTGAACAGTTATCAATTTTTCTACAAAACAAAACAAATTTACTTAATGTGAAGAATATTTTAATAATCTAACGACCCTTTTTCCACCGTTGACTTCAGGGTTCCAAGAGAGGGTTTTTGTGTTGATGCCATAAAAGAACCATTTTTGCTTCTCAGAAGAAGAGCAGTGATCAGTTCTTAAAAGAACCATGTTTTTCTTAGTGTGAAGAACATTTTGAAAATCTAAAGAATCTTTTTTTCCGCTATAAAGAACCAATGGAAAGGCTCCATTGATTTGAAAAGTGATTTATGGAACAATAGATGGCAATAAGGGACCTTTATTTTTAGACACTTCAGAGTTCCTTCTACATGCAATTTCTCAGTTATTTTAGATGAATATTGCATTATTATAATACTATATTATAATTGTATTATACATCTCAGTTATACTATCTGCTCTGTCCACCTACTTTTTCTTGTAAACACAGGAGACAATTTAATGAATCTAGCTTCCTATCATTCGCTTCCAGTTATTTTTAACTGTACAAAACAGCTTGTTATGCTGCTTGAAACCGCAAACTGTTTTTTTAAACCATATTATTTTTATGTATTGTCTTAATTATAAACACACTTGGTTGTAGCGCAAGCATTTTTACCTTTTACTGCACTTTGATATTCTTCTCATTATTTCTGAAAAACAAGATGGATAGACTTTAAAAATTAGGGTTCCAAAAGAGGGTTTTCACAGTGATGGAAGAACTATTTTTGGCTTCCAAAAGAACCTTTCAGTGAACAGTTCTTAAAGGAACCGTGTTTTTCTCAGTGTAAATAGTCTTTTTCAACTATAAAGAACATTTTGTGGCATGGAAAGTCCCATGGATGTTAAAGGTCCATCACTGAACAATCTTCAGAGATCCTTCTACATGTATCTTCTCACTTCATTTACTGTGGAAGAATATTGTATTATTACACTATGTTATTACTGTATTGAAGGCGTATTTCACAGTTATACTAACTGTTGTATTAGTATGATCAGTTTTAGTCTACATGAACGTATGCGTATGATTCTCTAGCTGTGCTTGACTGTTGGATAGCTTTGGTTTTAATGGAGCAAAGGTCTATACAGATTGGACATCACTGAACCCTGAACACAGTCTCTACTAAACAAAATATGCATTTTATACAACTGGACTATTCAAATAACTAACAGTTTTTTATTTAGCTTTAATAATTAATATGCTTGCTTTTAACATTTTTGCTTTAAACTTTCTGCTCCACTTGCCTGCTAGACTTTCATTACTGTAAACACGTTTCTCAATTGTTTGTACATTAATAAGTCCGAGTGGATATATTTGGTATTCCTCAGATGCTGTCCATTAAATGTTGAATGTTGCTTTAACTAGCTAGTTAGTAAAAAGCTGCCCTTATTGTTTTATGCAATCTTTTATGATTTCACGCTAAATGGTGACATATTCCCATCACACAGTATTTCTCATTTCATGCTCCAAATACTGGCTAAAATACTATTTGCAATAGAAACTTCAAGAGTGTAATCTCAGAACAGACTGAAACATTATCTCCTTCTAAATGACAACATCCTGCTCGTTAAACTAACGTCTGTGTGTCTGAACTGAACATTTGTCTGTGTTATTTGTACTCTTCCTCTGTGGACATTCGTTTTGTCGGCAGTACAGTTGGGTTTTCCCACCTCTCCCTCTTTCATTGTTTCTCTGTTCTCCTCGGTGCGTCCAAACATGTGGTTCTGACTAACACAGAGAGAAGGGATTATTCTAATTGGGTTTTCAGTTCAATAAGTTCAATAAGTAATCAGACCACGAGGATGGACGCCAAGGTCGTGCAGTATCTTCAGACAGCGTTTGAGCTGCTGTGCCGCACAATAAAAGGTGGCGTTGGGAAAGACACAAATGGGTGTGTTGAAGACAACATCATTATTTGATGCAGTTGTGCATAGTATTGTGGGCTGTGGGAAAAGTGAAGCCTGTGCTTATCTTTGAGTAGTTTTTCTTCATGTCTAATGATGTTTCTGTCACAGATAAACACTCATCTGACCTTTTCCAGGCCCTTTCGCCCCATAATTCATCACCTCCGTCTGTCATTCTCCACTCAGCGCACTGGTTTCTGCACCACTAGTGGCACCAAATGGAATTGCAAATATGTTTGGAGCATCAGCAACTTTCCTTTTACAATGACCTCACTTAGGTTGTGTGGGTTATTGGATAATGTTAACCAAATTAGAGTTTTTACTGGTTTTGAAAGAAGCTCGCCAAGGCTACATTTATTTGATCAAAATACATTAAAACAATAATGTTGTGAAATATATTATAGTTTGAAATATTGATTTACAGTTTATTTTAAAATAACTTTTTAAACTAGTTATGCTTCTTAATATTTTTTTAAGACTGACACATTTCCATAATGTTAACAAAAATATAATTATGAAGTATTGTATTTTTCTGTATGTTCCTTTAGGTATTTAGGTAAACTGAGATTCTGAATGATGACCAGAAAAAAATGTCTTGATTAACTTGAAATAACTCTGTGTCATGACTCATGACCTGCACTTCAATAATATTATTTGGATAATTATATATGTTTAAAGTTATTGAAATAAGTCTCTTAAACTCACCTAGACTACATATATTTAATATAAAATACAGTAAAAACAGTAATATTGGGAAACTTGCTAATTTAAAATGATCCTTTTGTATTTTAATATTATTGAAAATCATATCAATCATCATTTCATGAAAAAAATCTGAAAATGTGCATATTCAGGATTATTTGATTAAAAGAAAAACAGTGTATTTTTTAAATTGAATTCAATTTATTTACACTCACTATCAATTTTATTGTGAAAAAAGGGAAAACAGCTATTAATAAAAAATAGACCCTACACTTTTAAAAGGTAGCTAATTAAAAATAGTGAGCGTTTTTTTGTTTTTTAGCAATTTTTTATTTAGTCTGACTTCATTATGGTACACAACATCTACTTTTTATTATCCAATCAATTCCCAATTCCTTGCTAAATAAATGTCCACCCTATATTTGTCCTCACTGATATCTGGTTTCACTTCCAAACATGTTTGACTACAGAAGTAAAATAGATTGCTTTATATTGACTTTGAAATGCATTTGATGCATTTCAAATTTCAAATGTAATGCATCACCGGCAGCCATTCACCCTGCAGCCCAAGACCGGTCTTGAAACCTGCAAGACCCCATCCAGGCGGGGACACTATACTGTCAAAGAGCACCGTCTTTCGGATGAGACTTAAACCGAGGTCCTGACCTCTGTGGTCATATCCCATGGCATTCACGTCTAGGGGTGTAAACGTGTCCTGGCCAAATTCCCCCCACTGGTTTGTAAATCATGGCTCCTAATCATCCCCATCCACTTGTTGGCTCTATCTCTCTCTCTCCTCTCCACCTGCGTTGTGGTGAGGCATACACTTGATTGGCTCTATGTCTTCCTCCTCTCCACCTGGTGTGTGGTGAGCGCACTGGCACCGTTGTCCTGTGGCAGCCGTCGTATCATCCAAGGGAGCTGCCTGCTTAACTGGTGGTGACTGAGAGAATCCCACACACATGTTTAAAGGTTTGGGTGTACAACAATACACAAAAAGCTATATAAATGATCATATTCATTCATTCATTCATTCATTTGATCTTGATCTTGAAACAAAGTGAACGTACTGTACCATATCAACATTTCCGTCCAGGTCACTGTAGCGTTGAGGGAATGCTTCCATGGTATTTGCATTATGGGCTCAGCAGAAATGTTTGGTTAGCTGATTAGCGCTCCTGCTGGCGCCTGCTGGTGACACTGGGGTGTTGAGTTAATTGCTCTCCCTTGTGCTACTCTGATTGCTGTCCCCAGCATGTGGGAAACGTCGACCCAGATGAGTCAGGATTCATTTCATGAAATCCAGGCTTGAGTTTCCAGACCTTTTCCCTATCCCTTTCATTCCATACGTAGACTTTCCACTTTATCCTTGTTTATCTGATGGTTATATCTGTCCATGACTCCATGCCTCCTTCTTTGGTGTTTCTCATCCAGAAAATCCACCCGTCTGGAAGCAGTAACTCAGTTTAATGCTGTACTCCTCAGATCCTCCCCGCATGCTTAGTGTAGTCAACATTTATGCTGAGTGTTTGTCGCCCTTCAGAGAGCCAGAGAAAGCATTACTGTTTCTTTTTATGACTGTACGGAAAGTATATGCTGATTTATGTCCGACTTTGATTTATTAGGTTTATAAAACACATCTTCCACGTCAAGTCGTCTTTTAAGATTAGTTTGCATTTAGACTTGTGTAAATATGTATTTCTAATGGGGATGTGACTCTGAATTTCTGGATCTATTTTGAACGTTAATTTAATATTTAAACTTGTGTGACTAGACAGTATTTAACCGTCCAGCTCTCCAAACTTTATTCCAAACACTTACTACATGTAGAATAAAGAAATAATGCCAGGAATGATTATGTACAGTAACACCGACGCCTTGGGCTTCCTATGATAACTTCCTCTGGTCTTGCACCAATAATACAATTCTGGTTGATACTGATAAGACAATATTTTCATGTGATAGCGATAACTATTAAATGGCTGAAATTCTATTCTATTTTGTCTAAATAAACAACAACAATAATCATAATAATAATAATAAAATGAATCATTTTACATGTTACATGAGAATGTAGGCATCACAACATTACAATATACTGAATTAATTATGCATTTTAATTTTAATGTGTAATTTTTATTAAATTTTTTGTACTATTTAACATTTTAAAGGCTGGCATGAGAAATAATAGCCAGACAAAAAGTATTTTTTGAAGCTATTTATTTAATGGAACAGTTTGTTGAACCTTTAGACACAATATATAACACATATAGGTATTTTTTAATTTTTGTATCATATTTACAACATTTTACGTCTCATATATGTTATAGTGAGAATATGGAGCTCAGACTTGGAGGAAGGAAAAAAACACCTTAATCTTACTCAGCAACAATAATATTTTCTATGAACAAAAATAATCTAGCTCTAATATGTTGTAATGATATCCTGTATTCTGATGATTGTAATGCAAATCAGTGAGATTTTGATAACACTATAGCAGACTACTTACATAAAAGCCTGTAGGGGAATGTTTTATAGTTATACTAAAGGCATGTTAATTGCTAAAAAAATTATAAACTATCAATCAGATGACAGAAGTCGTGTAGTAACCGTTTTTTAGCAAGGCTTGAGTATGACCTTATAAATTTGCATATCAAATACTAATCAGTATGCTTCATATGGTTAAAGATTACATTTTTGAATGAGGGTTAACTGATGGCAAATGTAATCTAAATGTAAACATGTCATCATGTACAATTAAATATCCAGTATCGGCTGTTATGAATACAACAAATCTCCAATATTGACTAATAACTGATGTGATACTGGTATTTTGTGCATCCCTGTTTATGGGTAGCTATTCATTTGTCATGTATTCATCCCTCCCTGATGAACAAACAGAGGGTAAATGTTAGTGGCTATAGCGGCTTCACAAACAAATTGAAAGTTGAAGGGTGAACTGTGACAGTTGTATCCGGAAGTTGCAGATAGCTTCAGTATCTTTCTCCGTCTCTCTGTCCTCGAACACCCTTATCTTTCAGATTCATAGTCAGACATTTTTTTTCACTCTTCATTCCTTATCACCTCTTTCACCCGTCTGTCTACAGCCTGAAACCTTTCACGTTCCACCGTGTCGAACCGCACGGACACTGCCCTGTCGCAATGCTCCAGCACTCAAGCAGGACGCTCGCTCTTTCTCTACATCTGCCTCAGAATCCTCCCAGCATGTCCCTACAGTCCTCCTACTTTCTTCCCAAGAGAGAAAAACCCACAGCGTATACAAAACCCGGCCTCATAGAGATCTACTCAAGATTAGCTGCTTCTAAATTGAGAGTTTTCCTACCGATCAGCGGGCGACAGTCATCTGAGGTCTCTTCCTTTTTGAACCAATTCCAAGATATTCCCTTTTGAACAATTTCCAGGCTATTTTCCCCAACTTGAAAGCTAAGCTACCTCCTTTAGGAAGACTTTTTGTACCCTGGTGGCAAATGCAAATGTAGGTGGAGATATAGTTGAAAGAGGTCCCTGCCAAACCCCCCAGAGATATCAATATGGATGCTCTGGTGACACTTGACTCTTTAAAAAGAGTTCCAGCAAAGACATTATTTCATATTTTATGAACTCAACCGCTTCAATTAGACTCCTCAGCCAACGAAGCATTCAAACGCTGGTCAGTCCTTGAAACATAGAATATTTATGCATCAGAAAACCAAGGTCGTATTTGTAATATCCAAAGAAATCCGTAAAATTATGCTTGGTTTGGCCAATCATTTCATTTGCAGCATATGAAAGGCGACAGGGGGGGCTACTGGAATTACAGCCTCGGCCTACCTGTTTCAGCTCATCACTGCCTCCTCGTCCCCAGCCTTATCAGTATTCCTCAGTGTTCCCGTCCTCTCCATTACCCACTACTGGCAGCCAGTCAGGGACACTTTCCTTTGGCAGGTAACCGGCCCGCAAGGACAAAATGGACACACGGGCAATTTAAATGATTGGAAGCAGTAAGTAATATATTAGACAGCCCTGTGTTTGAAAAGTCAAAAGTAAATTGCATGTTATTAGTGCCAACTCAGCGAAGCGGAAAACACAAGGTTTATAAAGGAACGAGTTAAAGTTGGAGATGATATAGTGGGCGTCTTACAATGCAAAAGATAACGCATCTCAGAGTCTTATCTACATATTCTAGAGAGTGTCATCTCATCGATTGTGAAAATGGTGTATCCCGGCTTTGTGTAGAGAAACCAGTGAATATTCTCTCTTAAGTACAGACTAATCCACAAATCTCCACCGCGCGGGTCTCAACGAGAGGCGATGGATTAGAGATGTAAATATGATGTCTGAGAGGGCGTCCCTGGTGAGTTTAACCCCATCTTTGGTGTCTAGCTTGTTTGCAGGCCTGTGTTTCCCCCTCTATTCATAATCCTCCATGGAGAGCTGAAATTGGTCCTTGGTCTCATTAGAGGCCCTGGCCATACCCCTAACACACCTGAGATCGATGGGTACAGGCCTTTAAGTGGTCGTCTTGGTTATTAAACGCAGAGGAAGCCAATTTCTGGTGGAGGAAAGCTAATCCGATCACACATTAGGAGCTCATATTGGCTGGAGTGGTGCGGGATAAAACCGGGTCGTGTGTCCTCTGTGTGTACTCACTAGATGGGCTGTTCAACAAAAGCAATATTGTGAGAGCAGCATCACATGCTTTCTGCAATCCATGCCCTCATTGTTTAAAAATATGCAGAAATATTCTCATATTAAAATATGCAGAGATATTTGAAACTCATGTGATTTCCACCCGAGTATCATTTGTTTGTGCATGAGAAAGTTGCAGGATGCTTTAGATGGTTTGTGTATTGATAGAGGAATTGAATTACAAAGTTTTGGCTTAAGATAGATATTTTGGTCTTTGCATGTGAATAGTTGAAGACTAGTTTAGCAGGAACTCATGAGAAAGCAGGGAAATGAAAAGTATTTATCCAAATTAGTATAATAATGGGACATGTTGCAGACAAGCATGTGGTGTAATTCTCTTCAAAGATTGTGTGATTAGGTTCTTAACGAAATCAAACAAGAATATGAACACATGCATCAGATGAGCAACCACCTGCTCCCTGAATTTATTCAAAGAAATCCGCTGCTTAAAATCGCATATGTGTTCAAATTAGAAACGTTAGGATACTAAAAGAAGAAAGTGAACCAAATATTGGACTGTAAAATATGTGGTTCCACATGGATTCGTTCAGGCTTGATCATTAACATGATTTATAATATTTGTTGAAGATTGGAGCATTTCCCAACATTTCCTGACTTTCCACAGACATCTTTTGGCTTCTCCTGAACTTCTGCACAGATTCCTGACATTGCTGATCAGATGCGATCCGGCTGACTTCAACAACCATGTCGCATTCAATAAAACATTGTTTTTGATTTTGTGTCTTGCTTCTTTGAAAGCCCCATTAGTTCCCGCTCCCATTATCTGCAATCCGCATGTCACTTCTTGTTATTGCTTGTTTGACGTTAGTAAGATGTAATGTAATTTTACGGAGACTGAAACGATATATTTGGATGTCATTTGATCTTTAATTTTTTTCTTGAGACCCATCTCTGTGTGTTTTCAGCCATCTTGGCCTTAAGCTAATTATTGAATGTAATGCCAGACATAGGTTAGAGTTATACGGTTACACTTCGACTGAGGGGCCTCGTCATTAGAGCTGCGAACTGAATGTGAACTGACCACTGACAAAAGGAAGTGTATTAAAAATCATTATTGAGTTCAGTTCGTAATTGAATAATCGGGCCTCCCTTGGTCTGCGGAGTGTTTTTGTACGGCCTCGGGCTATTCAGATTTCACGGTTCTGTTTTCATTGAGACTGCATGTGGTGAGCTGTGGCCCGACCGAAACATCTACGTCTGTACAATTGGGACTGTGCTCTTACTTCCTGCGAGGTGCATATGCATGTGCACGGTATCAGATGGTAGTCGCAATATGGGCATATGCTGCGGCAGGACGTTTTCGAGAGATGGCAGGTGGTTGCTGGGACATTTGCATAATTATGGATGTACCACATACACCCGTAGCAAGTCATAAACCCGGAGACCAGAGAGCTGAGAAAATTCAACCACTCAGAGTGCTCAGAGCTTCTGTCAGGTGGCAAGACACTAACAGTAAATCTGCCTGTCGACACTCAGACGCTACTGCAGATGACATGTGGACACTTTACTTTTGCGCTGCTATCGCTAACGCATGGTACAGAGCCTAACAAGGGAAACAAATGTGCTCTATCAGGGAAAGATTTCCTGAGGGTCTTTATTTTTCCCCTCAGGTCTACTGTGCCACTGACTGTGGCTAATTTACTCTGAACTGGTTTAAAATGTTGTATGATGTTCATAAATTGGAGCACTTTAAATATGAAACATGGATAATGTATTATGACGGTATTCTTAAAGGGATAGTTGACCTTTGAGATTAAATGTACTTATTGTACTCTCATTATATTGACAAGTGTGGCAGGATATTATTCAGAAATTCACTTTTTGTATTACACAGTATAAAACAAATCAAGAAATAGGTTTGAAATGACATGAAGGTGAAAGAGTTTTAATTTATGGGTGAACTGTTCCTTTAATGCAGTATACAATGTCTGATGGAGTTCAGAGAGTCCAACAAAGTGTATCCCTCTTGTCTGTCTGCACATTCTATATAGAATGTTCACTGACTTCTGCAGATTACATTGTTACACCAGTAGGTGGCGACAAGTAAGCATCTTTGTGAGCGAGTCATTTGAATCATTTTTTGAAGGATAAACTTGATGAATACTTCAAAATATGCTGAATAAAGGATGCGAAACAAAGACTGTCTTCCAAGGATCTTTCAAATTAAGATGGCCTTTCAGAATTTAGAAGCCCTCAATGAGTCATTGTTGAATGAAGTGCTGATTTATTCAGGAGCACCATTATTGTGCATTGCAGTGTAGGGCTGTGCAATTAATCGCACGCGATTCTCATGCGCATCTCGTCAGTAAAGCCGGCTCCGTGATTGGCGGTAAATCTCCATCACCTGCTTTCAGATGGAGCGGCAGTTAATACACAAAGCCGTAGTTCACTGACAAGCTGCGCAATATCATGTTCAATATCGCAGATGAATCGCATTCGATTATGAACGCGATATTGCCTAGCTTGTCAGTGAACTACGGCTCTGTGTATTAACTGTCGCTCCATCTGAAAGCAGGTGATGGATATTTATCGCCAATCACAGAGCCGGCTTTACTGACGAGATGCGCATGAGAATCGCGATTAATTGCACAGCCCTATTGCAGTGGTTCTGCTGTGTTCTTTTCAACTAATTGTGTTGGTGGAGCAACAACAGGCAAATTAACTGGCAATACTGTGTCTAAAATATAAGTTACTCAGTATTAACTGTGGGTACAGCTTGCCCAGTCACGCTGCCTTCTTGCTACTCCAGTAACTTATTGGAAATGGACCAAGCAGTCGTTGCGAGTTCTAAACATTCAGTTTGTGAATTAGTAATGGAAGCCTAAACACATCTTTTGAACTGCGTAGCAATGGCAGATCCTGAAGCTGTGGCAAATGTAAGTGGTTTACACTCAGATTCAGCAAACAGTGCAAATTATTTTATTACAAATATACCAGTCGATTATGCTTAATAAATCGAGAGAAGCAGAAATTGCGATCATGATTAAAATACCATCTTGTGGTTACAGTTACTCAGAAGAATTTTCAATATTTTGTTATCAGACATTTTTTATATATAATGCTTTAAATATAGAGGCTGTTACCAAAATGTATAAAAAGGTGTAGAAATAAGTCTACTCTGTAAGCACAGAACCCTCGAATCCAGAGCGGCGGTGATCTGAGCTGTGTGAGACAGGAAGTGTGAGCTGCTATCTGACTAATCCCCCCCCACCTGCCCTG
>CM049814.1:16356268-16468768 GCA_027422405.1 Ptychobarbus kaznakovi | reverse complement strand
GCCAATTATCTTTGCAAAATGGCTGCTCTTTTGCAGCAATGACAAGCCTTCAGTGCTTTGAAACAGCAATATTCCAAATTAAAAGAGGGGGAAAGGGGAGGGAGCGAGAAAGATGGAGTACTCAGAATGTGACACCGCAACCCGCGATGAGATAAGCGCATCTCATGGCATTCACTAGTAATCCTGTTTAAAAGCACTTTGCTTGTCTGTTTCTTCCATAATCCAAACACCACACTCTCATTTTAGCAGAGCAGAAGAATTAAGCTGTTATTTTTACCTTTCGTTCTGCACCGGATCATTAATTTCTTGATTGTTGTTTTTGGGATGTCATGAGAAAAGCTTGAGGTGCTTGGAAGGTCTGTTTTTGGTTGATAGTGTCAGATAGCGACAGTGAATATAAATGCGCTCTATTTTAGTACCAGTGAATTGGTGAAATGAACATAAAGCTGTTAGTTCACCTTGAAGTAAGAATAGCAGGCGCTGAAGAGAAATGTATTATTTCTGCATTTTGCCTTCAGGCTTATATATGCAGAGAACTGTCATTCTCCAAAACTCTATGGTTTTCCTGTGTATATTTAAACTTTTGAATCTCTTGATTTAAAAAAAAAAACAATACTAATGATAATTTAGTCAATACTTGCTGGTCTGTGGGTCAATGACTGTCCAAAATAAATTAAAGCAACAAAAAAAGTCACGATACGATATGTATCACGATACAGAAGCCACAATACGATACGGGACTCCACTGAATTTCACCTCAGAATAATTGAGTAAAATAGGCATATGTTTATAATACATAATGGCATATGTTGCATATTCACTCCCCACCAGGTAAAATATTCGTATTGTTTGCATCTTGTTTTTAAGCCTATAATTAATAATATACTCGTTCTAATACATTTATGTTGTAATGTACTCATATTAATACGTATATAAAAATAATCTTAACATTGGTAGGTCATCACTGCACAAATGAACCCACTCTCTACATTTAAAATATAAAAATGATAAGAGTGCTAAACTAGTACGCTGTCTTCACTGTATCTAACGCTCACACACCCCTAGTCACACACACAGATCACGTTGCAGCCGCGCACACACAACACACTTTTAATTTCTCTCTCTCTCTCTCTCTCTCTCTCTCTCTCTCTCTCTCTCTCTCTCTCTCTCTCTCTCTCTCTCTCTCTCTCTCTCTCTCTCATAAGTGAACACTTGATTAATTACGCTTTTCTGAGAGTAATATTCAAGTTGAGATCGCTAAACTGCAAGCTATCCGGTGTTTTCAGAAAGCAAGCGCGTTTATCCACAGTGGAGAGAGAGCGCGTGCACATGGTTGCCAGGTTGACAAAGATAAGTAACACACTTAGCAGATATTTCCGTATTGTGCAAGTGGGAAGCTCTGTTTTGAGAATTACGTCACTTTATATCAGGCAACCCAGTAGTGTTCCTCTGGGGCCAGATTAAACATTGTTGTTAAACTTTTTAAACAGTGTTCTTGTATTCAAGTTAAGCGCGGTCCACTGTTGCACACGTGCCACAATATCGATCCAGGGCCAGCTGTATCAATACTCGTATCGTCAAATCTCAGTGACGATACATCGTCGTATCGATGTATCGAACACATCACTAATAAATATACAATGTAAAATGCATAAGACAAGCTCTTAGAATTGTTCTCTTCATTCATGTTGGTTTCACAAATTTATCAGCTTAAATGATACGTGGTGTAAGCATCAAAGTAAAAGTAGAGTTAATTAAATAAATAAAGAAATAATTTAAGGTTAGGTTGTTTATTTTTGCAAATATCATGTATTATTTTTGGAGCTTTGACTACATGACGTTTAACAACCTGAACTATCCTTGCTGTGTAATAAAAAGGCAAACCATCTGATATTTTAAGAAACTTATTGACTTCTTAACCACACAGTCATTAGGGTCTGCAGAAGTCCCCTCTATGATGTCATTTCCTGTTTACATTGTTTTCACCCATGTATGTTGGTCACACCACATTTTTTTTATCTGATTTTATTTTTTATTTTTTTTACAAGTATTTATCATATTTTTAACAAAATTGTTATTCATGTCATTGACC
Source organism: Ptychobarbus kaznakovi (assembly GCA_027422405.1). Lineage (NCBI taxonomy): Eukaryota > Metazoa > Chordata > Actinopteri > Cypriniformes > Cyprinidae > Ptychobarbus > Ptychobarbus kaznakovi. The sequence goes on along the minus strand of CM049814.1, from coordinate 16,466,676 downwards.
CCTAGAATGAAATCTAAGATTAGATCCTCCATATTGGCCAGAATGTAGCCTGTGCCATGTTTTTATGAAGTAATGCTTGGCCTTCATGGACATTTTCTCATATGGAGCGTAACATCTGTCTCTCAGTATCTCTTCCTGAACTTGTAGAAACCTGTAGGCCTCCTGCTGCATTTGGATGCTTTGCCAAGGTAGGCAAATGCTTCAATCACTACAAAATGCTCCACGGGAAGTCTTGATTCATAAAGCTGACCTTATGAATTCTTCACCATCCTTTGGGCCTGTGACCTGTTGGTCTTCATGTTCCTCGCTGTGTCTCTTCCTCCTCATCTTTGTCCTGCTGTTTAATGTCAGAATTACCTATTGATCATTTTACCATGCAGGAACATCAAAATCACTTCACTGTATGGAATCGCTTTTGTCTGCTGTCCGATTGTGAACTGGCTCATGCTATAACTGGAAACTCTTTTTTTTCTTTCTCATTCCTCAGACTAGGTCTTTAGCCAAGAGCAACGGTGCTCAGTAGGCTTTCTAGGCTAAAGCCCCCCTGTGCCACAGGATAACCTGTTTTAGGTTTGCTCTAAAAAACTCTTCAAATTGAGATTTGACTTGAGCTCCATTGCTAGAGGGCGTTTGATTTCACCTCTGTGAAAACATGCAGCGTAACATTAGAAACATGGTGTGAATTAGTAGCTTGTAATGGAGATCCTTATTAGTGAGAAATGAAATTAGCATGCCCTCTACATTTAGGTGGCCTGAATGATATCATTGCGGGGCTCGGATCCAAGATGAGCTTCCCTTGTACACACAGTGACTCTAATCTGGAGAACAGTTTCAGTAAGGTATAAAAGCATCAGACGCTACAAATTGAAGTAAATTTGTATCAAACCCAATGTTTCGTTTTGCCCATATAACAAAAGTCTATTGGGCAAATGTTGTTTGGATCACAATGTGCTTCTTTTGTGTCCCACAGGAGAAAGTAAGTCAACCCAATGTCATTGGAAGAAAAAATGCTTCTGGTGACATTTCTGCAAAATTAAGTTGCTTCTTGCATATTTTACAGCACTTTTAAATTGAAATATCCAGTGAGTGGTGCTAAAGGTGTATTCGGTTTTCCAGAAACTAATGAACAGGAAAGTAGCAATGGTTGTTGTACAGTACATATTGCAGCATTTCAGAAATGAAATGTCCTAAGCAGAGCTAAAAGGTTAATGCTCTATCACTTTTGAAAATAATAGACTAAACCTTACCATAAACCTAACCAATCGTGTTAACAAAAGCAATTGTGAGATAAAAACACATGCTGTATGCTGTAGCTACCATACCATTTTATTTAGCTTCTAGTGATTCATGTTTCAAAGGATCCGTATGTGAGCACAATGCAAATGTAATGCTGTACCGGGTGGGCTACCAAGCAATTTTACTATTTCACAGAAGGCATATACACTGAACAAAATTATAAACGCAACCCTTTTGTTTTTGCCCCCATTTTTCATGAGCTGAACTCCAATATCTAAGACTTTTTCTAAGCACACAAAAGGCCTATTTCTCTCAAATATTGTTCACAAATCTGTCTAAATCTGTGTTAGTGAACACTTCTCCTTTGCTCAGATAATCCATCCACCTCACAGATGTGGCATATCAAGATGCTGATTAGACAACATGATTATTGCACAGGTGTGCCTTAGGCTGGCCACAATAAAAGGCCACTCTAAAATGTGTACACACCTGTATACACCTGTGTTCGTTGTCCATAACATACACCTGCCCATACCATAACCCCACCGCCACCATGGGCCACTCGATCCACAACAACGACATCAGCAAACCGCCGATTCATCCGAGAAGAGAACACCTCTCCAAAGTACCAGACGCCATCGAATGTGACATTTGCCCACTCAAGCCGGTTACGATGACGAACTGCAGTCAGGTCGAGACCCCGATGAGGACGACGAGCATGCAGATTAGCTTCCCTGAGATGGTTTCTGACAGTTTGTGCAGAAATTCTTTGGTTATGCAAACCGATTGTTGCAGCAGCTGTCCGGGTGGCTGGTCTCAGACGATCTTGGAGGTGAAGATGCTGGATGTGGAGTTCCTGTGCTGGTGTGGTTACATGTGGTCTGGGGTTGTGAGGCCGGTTGGATGTACTGCCAAATTCTCTGAAACGCTTTTGGAGATGGCTTATGGTAGAGAAAGGACATTCAATTTACGGGCAGAAATGGACATCTTCACGGCAACAGTGGTGGATATTCCTGCATCAGCATCCTGCCGATCAGCATGCTCCTCAAAACTTACGACATCCTCAAAACTTACGACATGGCATGTGCTGTGTGATTGTGCTGTGTGAAAAACTGCACATTTTAGAGTGGCCTGTTGCGTTCATAATTTTTGTTCAGTATATATGGAGCTGGTTATGTGATGCAAACATGAAAATGTATGTGTTTACAAATCACTATGGTAAAACAGTTTTAGGTCATAACATAGTATTGTGCAATGAACCATGTGAAAATAAATGTATATTAATCGATAATCTGCCCTATTTCTCATCGTTTGCATGGGAAGGAAAGTTGTTGGTGTTCATTTCAACTGGAAAATATAGTAAATTATTTTGCCAAAATTTAGGTAGAGGCATGTTATTTCCAATGAGCCTTTGTTGAAGAGTTATAATGCTTTTTTCTAAAGAGGGTGAGTAAACGATGACAGAATGTTAATTTTTGGGTGAAGAAACCAGGTGTAAAACTTACTTTTTCATCACTTTAATTGTGTTTTCCAGGGTAAAGGTCTGGAAGCGTGCCGCAGCCTGCCTTGTGACGTTGTCCCCTGGACCACCCAGTTTCAGAGAGAAAACGCCCGCTCCTCCCTCAGCGCCAACCATCCCATGGTGGACCGATGGCTTGAGCGTCAAGAACAGGTACTTTTCAAGAACTCATCCGCATATACCCCGCTCCTAAGTGCCTCTTAACTCCAGTAAACGGCGCTGATCTATAAACTTGTTTTTTTATTGGGGATTTTTGTTTGAGTTAAAAGTGGATTCAGGAGTCAAGGGGAGATTATTGAATATAGCACACAGTAAAAAAGGATTGCAGAGAGAAAGAAATACTAGAAAACGACACCCACGTTGTTGGATGAGGATTTCACTAACCTTACAAAATGAGGGCCACGGTCTCCATAGACGTGGATGCTGAGTGTCTTTGAAATTCAGCTCTTTTGTCAATGTATCGGTGGAACCGTCTAAAGGAGTGTGGGAGGTGTTTCGAATTCCTCTCCCTCTCGCTCAGAGGAGAAAAAGAAAAGAAAGTGGTGAGGAAGGAGATTGAGATGTTTGAGGTGCACGGTGTGCTGCGGGGAATTCACTTATTAATTTTCTCAATCGATTTTCTCGAACCGCCAGCATCCATTTCACTCTTTCCTCCCACTTTTCTTTCTTTGGCCCATTGAAACGACTGTGACAGAGGTTCCGGCTGCTTGTTTGCAATTCAGGTGGTCGCGGCTTCTCATTCCCCAGAAGCTTGAGTTGGCTCACAAAGATAAATCCCCCCCACCACCACCACCACCTCAAGGGCCCGTGGCACCCAGAGTCGTGCATCATCATTAGGGAAGTCATCTTGCATGGAGGAGCCTCCGGGTTGGATGTTGGGCTGCTGGCGGGTTGAAAGGAGCAGTCAGTCAAGGCCTGGGCTCAACCTGACAGACTCATTCATTTGTGCTTCAGTCTATTACAGCTTAGCCTGACCCCTCAGTCTGTTGCCTGCCCTGCATTGCTCTTGCCTCTCTCTCTTTCTCTTTCTCAAGCTATGCCGACGTAGCACCTCTGCCCTCTTTTCTCATTTCTCCTTGCCTGTTTTCCATCCCCAATCCACTCATTTTCTCTCTTAGCAGGAAGTGGTTATTTGAAGTGACAGACAGATTTCAGGACAGATGCAGAGGTTCTGTTGCTATTCTAGCACATTAACACACACACACACACACACACACACACGCACGCACACACACACACACACACACACACACACACACACACACACACACACACACACACACACACACACACACACACACACACACACACACACACACACACACACACACGCGCACACACGTGCACGCACACACACACACACACACACTCGCTTGCACGCACGCACACGCACGCACACACACACACACACACACACAGAGAGAGAGAAAGTAGGTTGAAGTTAGTGTCCATATTATTTCACCTCCCTTTCTTAGTAACAATTTGGTAGTATTAGCCTACCATTTATTTAAAAATATATTTTAATGATATGATTTTTCACCTAAAATGTTGTCATACTGATTTAGAATGACATGAAGGAGAGAAAATAATTGTATTTTTTAAAATTATTCTAATGAAAATTAGTATGAATCAAACTGATTTGAATCAGTGACTGCTTGTGAATACCTCTTTAGTATATTACTGTAAAGATGTCATATGAATATGTTTACAAGTAATGCCTGATCTTTGGTAACATTATGTTTATGGTTCTGTTGTTGTCAGTTTGTCTGTCAGTATGCAGTACTGCAGTGTGCAACAGTTTTTGAGTAATTGATTTAACATTGTACAGCGCAATAATACACATGGATATGGCAAGTCAAGTACATCTTCATGTTTTATATTCACTCAGTCTGTCTCATAGTATGAAAGTTTCCTCTACTGGCTCATCACAAAGATCTCAGCAATTATGTCTTTATTACCATCTTAAATATCCATTTAATCTTTCATTTCCACTTTACTTTTATTGGCTCTAATTGTTTATTTGCCCTCCTCTCCACAACCGGCTCAGTGCGATATAGCCTCCATTCTATTTGCATAATGTTGTGGATTTTTAATAGACCTTGAGTAAGCTACTTAATTAAGCTTGGCTATTTTCTCTTTATTTGCCATGTCAGGCATGCCAAAGTATGCATTTTTAACAACTCGCCAGGAGACTTTTCTTTCATTTCCAATCACTTTTTATTGCTTTCTCCTCTTTTCTATGAAAAGCACAATTAAACTCGATGAACAGACACCACCATACCCGAAACAGAAAACATTTCAATAATATTCCCTCTGCACATTGGAAACGGTGAACGGGGACGAACGAGGCCTCAGAATGAAAGATGACAGGGTCACTCAGTGTCAGTTATTAAATAACTCTTATTTTCTCTGAAATGCATGACATTATATTAATTATCTTGCCATGTTATTCAATATTTGTGTATATTGTATAGCTTTAAATGGCTGTTGTAGTTTTGCATTGTTAGCTTACACCTGTGTATCGCCTACACATTTCTGCTAAAATCTCTGGTGGAATATTTCCATTGCAAACTGATAGTAGGAGACTCTTTATAAATCTTTTACTCTGTTGAGCACAATTATACTTTTTTATATTATAGTGCTGCGTGGTAAATTGTATTTTCATCGTGATAATTGTTTTTGCTTCTCTTGGTTTATAAAGTATATTCGTTTTTCACATTTTCAATGTAATTTGACTTTTGCGTTATCTTGCATTGTTACTAGACTCCACAGGCATTCCCAGATTGTGGTTGCGGATAAATCCTTTTTTGTTTTTTTTTTCAAAAATGTATTACATTTGCCTGATGGTTACTTAATCCTCCCAACCTGGCAACCATGGCTCCCAACCTATCATGTGCACATTACTGAAAAAGAGCTGCAAACACTGGCAAATGTGTAAGTTGGTGGTTAGCAATCTCTGTTGAGATATTCTGCTCAGATAAAAGTGTAATACGTCAGCAATTTAGATTAAATAAAAATGACAATAGTCGTGATTAATAATTGTGATTATATTTTTTTGAACAGCTTAACCATTACTGGGCAGACTTGGTATATTATATACATTATTATTAACAGTAAAACATGTAGTGTATTATAATAAAACATTTATAGATGTTTTAATGGGTCTACATTTAGCTGTATCAGTATTACCTTGTCCTGTTGTGTTTCACATCCTCAAGATGTTAATTGATTTGTATGGGGGTTTTATTTAATGTTTTAATTAATACATTTTGTTCTTCATTTGCGTACAATTTTCATATACTGCACTACAACGGAAATGACATTGGCCACTGAAGCTAAATGTGGAAGTAATTGTTCATAGAGTTTATTGAGTCTCTCTCGTGTTGGTTTTTGGGCAGAATATGCCACATGGAGTTGCTGCCGGTGTTTTTCTTCTTTTTTTATTCTACACGATCTGATGATTACGTCAGAGATACAACACTCTGTCCTTACACACACAGCACAGGCCCTGACCTTTCTCTGAACATAAGCTGTGTAGAGGTAAGGAATGTCTGAGTGTTTTCAGCCTTCCATTTAGTTGAATGTACAACAGCTTGAGAGGCAGAAGAAATGCATTTTAAAGCTCAATGTTGATTCAAACAGCCCAACTGTGCTTGTGCTCTCACCCACTTGAGTCGACCTCTCTAAAGAGCGCTCCGAATAACACGGCAGCAGTGAAGCAAACCTCCGAGAGCCCTTCGCACGGTCACCTGAAAAGCACGTTCCGTTCCAACACTCAAAGCTTTGCTGTCTTTCCCAAAGCAGTGCTTGTTTTGCGTCAGCATGATTGTAATGATGTATATTAGAAGCTCAGATTGTGTTCCAGGTTTGTTCCCGATGTTTTTAACTGCATCCTGACGTGTCGGTCTCTCACGTTCCCACCTGGTGCTCTAACAGCGAGGTGCTGCTGTGTCTTTCCATTGGGGATTGTTAGAATGGCATTTCCTTTTTAATTTTTAAAACGTTCCTCTCCCTAGTGATGAATTAGAAATGACCCATCTGTGCAGGAAGAGGGCAGCGTGAGGCTTCAGCTGTGGATTTGTGGGTAATTCAAAGTGAGGCAAGGTCATGAGGTCTCCTTATTCTGGAACAAGAGAGACTGGATTTGAGGATTTCATCATCGAATGACTGTTTGCATTTCTATTCAAGAGAGTGGAAGTACAGCTTCAGTGTCTGTTCATTTTATTCATACCGCACTATAATATATTGTGAATTAGGTTAACCCAGAATGAAGCGCTGTACGTGACCAATATTTCATTTTAGCTGGAGTTTTGAGTTGGATTATGGAGATAGAATGCCATTTTTTGTGTAATAAATTAGAAATTGTTCAAGAATTACTCTTTCTCAGAAGAACTTCAAGTCAATGCTTTATTATTAAGTGCAATTTTCTACTAGCCATTTCTATGTAATGCAAGTGGACAAGGTGCTATTATGCAGTGATTTCGTTTTTTTGTGTGTTGTAGAAATGTCTTCAGAACTTCTTATATGAGCTTTTGTGGTTTTCTTTGGTCCATCATTGTGTAAGATCAGTCTAGTTAGAGACATTTCTCAGGTAATGGAGGTTACTAATGGCAAGTTGCTGTTGAAGTTCAGTTTTGAATGTGAAAAATGCTGAATGGGTGTAATAAGCAAAACCAGCAGAGTGCACCTGGATACATGTGGTATTTAATGGTACAGGTTTTAGATATGCAGCATTAGAAATGTATCATCAGCTCCCAGCATGTTAATTCAATGGTCACATTTACATTTTTGAAGTGTTTGAATATCTGCAATACATCACCCTGTTAGAAAGACACTAACGGATATGATATACAGATATGATTTTCAAAACATATATGATAAATAATGCATATGAATTAACTCTTTTATGATGTCTATCAGATGTTGATATGCAAGATGCTAGAATTGAATGCGACATTTTCCAGAAAATGTATTCTTATGTTATCAACAATTATGTTCACGTTTACTCAGACATAATGACAACGTTGCTGTTGGGGAAAAATATTTTACTGATACTGATTAGGTAACACTTTATTTTAAGGTGTCCTTTTTAAAAATGTTACATTATAATACATATTACAATGTTACATTACTATTATAATAACAATAAATGTTGCATAATTACATGCAAGTAACCCAAGAAAACCAACCCTAACCATATACAGTAGTAAGTACATGTAGTTAATTAATATTTTTTCAGTTAATAATGTATAAATACACTGTAACAAGGACACCTTAAAATGAAATGTAAAAAAAAAAAATGTTGTACATTTTACAAATGCATCATTCTGATGCACTTCGAGCATAATATTAAGAGCTCAGACCTCTTTCAGTGACCAAACTAAAAATATAATTTTGCATTGATTTTAAATATTGTACTGTTGTAATGCAGCTGCTGTAAAGTAATGATAATAATAAGCAGAAGAAGAAGAAGAGAAACGAGAAAAAAGGAAATAATAATATTTTTAATATTTTTCCACAGTACAAAACTACAATACTTATGTCTTAATTGTAAGTGCTAAACCATCACACTTTATTTTTTTTTCACTAGCTAGTGAAATTCTGTAAAACTCACAAAATATTGAAAATTATGTGAAAATGTGAAATAACTGTGTAACTGGCACATGTTGCATTCCCCAAATGCACATTAAACTCAAAGAACGCTGCAAACATTGGATCTGCTCTCGTGTAAAAGACCATGGTGCCTTGCTTCACTCTGAAACATGCTGCACAGCTGCTTATTTACTGCAATGTAAGTATGTACCCTAAGCCATTGAGATCGCGTTTTTAGTTCGATTGACAACCGTTTTAACAAAAACAATGCTAGAGATAATTCTGGTTCATTATGAAACTGTGGCAGGCTTCCACAGTCTAGGTAAATGAAACCGGTAAAGTATCATTCATGTCCATGGCACATACTGCGAGTAATCGTTAGGGTGCTTCACTTCTACAGAAGCTAATTAATTGTTGTATTTACTGCCCAAACAGCAAACCACCCTTCATCAAAACTCTCTTTTCCCTCGATACAGAAGGATACCGGAGAGAGTCTGAGGTATAGATTTCCCTCACATCCTTGTGAAACAGTACAGAGTGCTTCTGCGCTTCATCTTCCTGACAGAGGAATAGTGGATTGGTTTTGTGGCTGGAGGATTCTGCGTTCTCACACTCTGTCTTGTTTCTGCTCGTCCTCCACAGGTTTTGTTTCCACTCTTTTCGAAAAAATGAATCCTCTGCCTTCTCATTCATCTGTTCCCCATTTCTGTAGACAAGACAAGGGATTCTTCCGCCCCCTCGGAAGGTTTCACATTCTTTGTTGTTGCTTTTTCCCTCCTTCTCATACGTGCTGCCTCTCGCCGTGTGTGTGCAACGGTAACGCACATGCATTCTCGCCGCAAGCATAGCAAACCTGGCCTGTAGGTGCTGCTCTGATCTCACTGTTTGAGCCCTCATCCAAAAGGGCAGATAGAAGAAACACTCTTTCCCTTGGCTCCTTTGAAAGGCCTCTCCCATCATACCACACACACACACACACACACACACACGCACACACACACACACACACGCACACACACACACACACACACACACACACACACACCACACACACACACACACACACACCACACACACACACACACTCACTCAACGCACACACAGACACTCACACACAGAGACACACACACACTGCGATTATTCACAGTGCAAATGGCAGCCCACCAGAGAGCAGCTCCTACAAAGAAACCCAGACAATGCAACCTGAGACACTGCTAAGCTCAGCCTAGCGTAATTAACTATCTGCCTTGTTCCTGCCTGCTGGCTTCGTCCCTCACACTCATTTGGCTTCCATTTATCCATGTAAACAAATAAAACACATTTCTTTTGCACTTTCCTATGAAGCTACATTGCAAAGAGCTTCAGAGATTTCCAAACGAGGCCTATCGCCAGCACATTAGTAAAAGCTTTATTCAATATTTCTGAGCCGAAACGCCTGTTCATCTAGCTTTAATTTCTTCTCTGGCACACCGACTCTCTTAAACACACATTCGAGTGCAATTTCACCCCTTCGTCTCCTGTCTTTGAGTTTAAGAGCTGTTGTACGTGACGGTCTAGGTTTCGGTGAGACTCATAACTGAGTTCAGCTAATCTCTTTGGGACAGGTTGGTGAAGCAGACATCGAGTCTGACCTTTAACCCCTTACTCTAATGTCTTGGGCTCCTCACGTTCCCTAGGCCCACAGCTAACACCATTCGACCTTTCTGAAAAGCTTTCCTCACAACGCATCCAGGCTTGTCCTGTGGAGAGCACTTAGCGAACTGAAACCATTCTTCTCCATTAACCTGCCACCACTGGCCCAAACCATGACCTTTTAATGCTACTCCAACTGGAAGCAAGTGACAGAACCTTCCTAGAAACCAGTTTGAGGTTGTGGCTGGGAATCTGAACACTAGGTTCTTTCGACTGGCCCAAGCTGGTCAAAGCTTTGTTAGGTGGTAGTCCTAGCTGAATGATTTGGTCAAGATTAGACCAGCAGCAAACCAGCTCCGTTGTTCCATAAACTAGCTTAACTACCTTAAACTGGTGTGGTCTGTTTTTGTCTCTGAATAGCCAATGGAAGCTAAATTAAGATACAAGATAATCAGCTACATGTTTTGTACCTTTTGTGCTTGCTGCAATCCACAGAACCACACTTTATTTACTTTTTTGCTCACTCTTCTGAAGTGGACTGAGCTCAGGAATCAAGTGACAGAACCTTCCTGGAAATTCATGTTTAAACCAGTTTAAGGTGGTCTTTTTTGTTGGTCTTTTACCAGTTTAAGGTGGACTTTCGGTTGGCCACAGCTGGCCAAGCTGTTAGGTGGTTTACCCAGTGTTTTTATAAACTAGCCATTTTTATAAACTAGCCTTAACTACCTTAAACAGATGTGACCTTTTTTATCTGTCAGCAGGGCCCTTGACCAAGATTTTTTTTCCAGCTCTGTCAGCTCGTCACTCGGACAAACTAGAAACCGCCTATAATGTTCTGAAAACAACTACTGCCCTAGTAAAAAAGTTATATATTTGAAATACATTTATTTCATACTAAGTATAGTTAAAATCTATCAAAATATTTAATGACAGATAACTCAAGATATAAAAATTGTAATTAAACTTTATTTGGAGTTCTACTTGTGCACAATGCACATTTCTTATTATCAAGTCTAAAATGTGTTTTACTGTCACTTTTGATGATAATTGTATGATCTTTTGAATAATATCGGTCTTTAAATGCAAGATTTTTAAAGTTTGCCTGAAGTATACTTGCAATAGTTCCACTTTAGCACAATCAAATATACTAAGTATATCTTTAATTGTACTTTATCACTACTTCTGCACAAATAAAGTATATTAAGTACTATATTAGTTGTTCCAATTTAGCAGACTTTAATTATACCAGTTTAGTATACTAAAAGTACAATTGTAGGGCATTTTATTAAGTACATCGATATGAAAATGTATTTCTAGTATACTTAGCAAGAAATAAATGTATGTCAAATGCATTTAAGTATATTTATTTTTCACTAGGGTACTTTAAAGGGATAGTTGACCAAAAAAATGAAAATCCTGTCATAAATTACTCACCCTCGTGCCGTTCCAAACCCGTAAGACCTTTGATCATTTTCAGAGATCAAATTAAGATATTTTAGATGAAATCCGAGAGCTTTCTGACCCTCCATAGACATGCGTCGTGGTACTCTTGTGAACGTGCATCGAAGACTGGCACAGAAGAGAAGAAATTGTTGAATAAAGTCGTTATTTTTGTTTTCTTTGTGCATAGAAAGTATTCCCGTAGCTTCTTAAAATTAAGGTTGAACCACACATGTCACATAGACTATTAACAATGTCCTTACTATGTTTCTTGGCCTTGAACATGGTTGTTGCATTGATGTCTATGGAGGATCGGAAAGCTCTCGGAGTTCATCAAACATATCTTAATTTGTGTTCCGAAGATGAACAAAGGTCTTATGGGTTTGGAACGACATGAGGGTGAGTAATTAATGACATAATTTTCATTTTTGGTTGAACTATCCCTGTAAGCTGGTTTTATTTGGATTTTCAGTCAGGAGAAAATGCATGAACTTTCAGAATTTCTCATTGCAAGTCTACACCATCTATTCTGCAGCTGTAGTGACCCAGAACAGATACGTGTAGATGGTGACCTTTGTTCCTATGTACCTCTGTGGTGATGACTGAGAACCAATGTGTTCTTCACCTCTGCTTATCCCAGCTGGGAAGTCTTTGTGTCATTTTAGGATGTGCATCAGGTTAGAAGTTAGTTTGCCGATGATGTCATAACAGTTCCTTTGTTTCTGCTCCTGCCTGGGATTTAGTGGAGCTGGTCAAGGGCGTTGCTTGACTTACTTGGACTTGTTAAACAATTGTAGGTGATCTGTTTCATTTCGGTTAATTATTATTTTATTAAAAAGGGTCAGCTTCCAAATCACCAATCTGGAGTGGTGTTGTATTAAAGCTTAAGGTGGAGAACTGGAAAGTTGCTAGTTCAAACTCTATCAGGTTACATTTACATTTATGCAGACGCTTTTATCCAAAGCGACTTACAGTGCATTCAGGCTACACATATACGTATGTGTGTTCCCTGGGAATCGAACCCACAACCTTTTGCGCTGCTAACGCAATGCTCTACCACTGAGCCACAGGAACACAGGTTACTCCTGGAGTTGTCCCCTATATGTCCTACTACTATATGTAATGTAGATTAATTCCAGACTGTTTTGTGTCCTAATTCTGGTTGCATAAATTAATGTCTTACATCACAATAGACCACCAGACGCACCAGGGAACTTTCTCTCTGACATTCGCATTTCTAACGGATCAAAACAGTCTGGAAAGTTCTTTGGTCTGTCTGAACTCCCAGAACAATTGCTTGGCTCTGAACAGAGCAGCCAAAGGAAAGCTATATTAAGATGCAAGCTTTTATAGACATCGGCTATGCATTTTGTACCTTTTGTGCTCACTGCAATCCAGAGAAGCACAATTTATTTTATTTTTCTCTCAGTCCAGACGCATTCAGTCAGAATTCCTCTCTCTTTTGAAGTGGACTGAGCTCTTTGGCGAGTCGGGATGCATGTCTCTTATCTCATTTGTTCATGAGAAAGAGGCATTTTGGGGTTCCTTAAAAGACTTTTCTTTCACCACAAAGCATGGCAGCGGAGAAAGAGACGAGACGAGTCTGAAGATATGACTGCTGTTGTTGCTTTTGTACACGTATGTGTCTTTATCCATTGTTCCACTTTCTAGTCTAAGATATTATTTGGTCCGGCGTCTTTCTCTGTCTCAGCATAAACATCGTTTTCCACACTTCCTTTGTAAAGGAAAGCAATTTGTAGCAGGAGAGCAATAGATTTAGGCTACACAATTCAGGCAATACATTTTTAGGCAACACAAGTAACAGTGATTATTGCCGATGCAACAGAGTTGAGAAACTTTATGCAATGAGCATCAATGAAATGCGGCAACTACCAATGAGAGTGACAGTGAAAGTCACATGATCAGACTTCTGGTACAGTAGTTGATTAGGAGTTTCTACAAACCCAAAAGTAAAACATTTTGCCAACATCAGTGTGAGCAGCCCATCAGAATTGGGTTTCATGAATGTTGTATAATGTTAACTTTGAGACACCTCAACTTGCTTCCAAAAGATCACAATTTGTATATCAATCCTCTTTTCTACATTCTCTATCTGTATTCAAAGTTCTGACTGAGTCTAATCAGGTCATGTTTTTATGCAATCATGCAGAATTGTCCCTCAGGGATCAATAAAGGATGCTTATCTAGGCCTATCTTTGACATGGTGTGAAACTCTTTGCACCTGTCATGCTGACAAACACAAAGCACATCTTCCTTTACCTGTAATCATGAGTCTGTCCTCCACAACATGGCAACCCTGTTCATATTTCACCGTTATTTACATTCTCTCTTTCTTTTCAGCCACTCTTTTATTTCCACACGGGTGATTATGAGTGTGTTATGTCCTGATTAGAATTAGTGAGTGCACTTTGTGCTCTGCTCTACAGAGTGAGAAATCACTCCCTCAGTGAGAATAATTGAGCCCAGGCCCGGTTGCCAGCTCATTACCCACAAATCATAGCGGGCTGGGGCAACTTAGCAGGAGACAATAATGACTTTGGGGAATTTGGAACCTCACTGTGGTGAAAACTGCTGTTACTCTAAGGGCACATCCGAGTTGGGGAACCGTATAAAGAGGCGTACGAAAGCTGCGAGGCAAGTCAAGATGTGGGGTTACGCTGCTCCAGTGCTCGTATTAGATCTGTCAGAGGTGATGTAAATGACTATGGTGCAACAAACTGTGAATGAAAGTAAAACAAGGCAATTCTCCACAAATAGACTGGACTTGATCCAAGCTCGGTTGTTGATGGACTGCGGGAGTTAGCCATGCTTGAAAAGCGCTAGCATCCATCAAAGGTTTTGCATTTGTAACAGACAACTTCCTTTAAAAGACAATTCTTGCGTTAAGTGGCGTCCCCTTTCTTGCTCTCTCTCCAGCCAAGCGATCCACACCTGGACGCAATTAAATACCCAGAAAATGGGGGTAATTGAGGGAAGACGTGTCACGTTTACACAAATAGCGAGAGGTCACACATTTTTGAAAGCTAAGAGGGCTGTATTCTTCCACACCTATTAGACTAAATGCTCTAGCGCCATTTATTTGGATGACAGCTACGCGATGAGCTGGAAGATAGACTTCGGAGACTGTCAGTATCCGATTTCCCAGCCTTCCTGAATAATTCATTCCTATTTATGTGATTTTTTTATTTATTTTTTGCTGTTTTCTACTCTCGGTTCCGGTTTGTCTCCTTTGATTCAAGTCATTTGTCTCAAATGAGTCCTCTCCACAGTGTCCGTGTCCATCGTACCAACGGGCCGCTTTCGTTCTTTTATTGCTTCCATTAGAGCGTAATGCTTTTAAGTTGCCATAGGAATACGGCCAACTGTAAACAGCTCTACTTCTGTGAATAGAGGCCAGGAGGAGTCCTTCTGCCCATTTAGAGAAAAGAGAAAAGCATTTGATTTGCATGAGTGGTGAAGAAAAGCAGGAGCTGTTTCTGAATGCAGGTCAGCGGTGGCCATCCACGAATTGACAGAAAGGAGTGAAATGCAGATGCAGGCTGAGTGGAAGGTCTGTCTGCTTATTTCTTTCTGTGGGAAATGAAATCACTCACAAATTGATCTCTGCAGGACGAGGACCGCATGGTGGGCTTACTTGTTTCCGTAGAGTGGGGAGTCCCTCAGTTCCATAACCTGGCTGTCCACAGGTGAAGCGTAATGAATGCAGAGATGAATATGCATCGCTAGATGCTGTTCAAAAGTAAATTGTGCATCACATGCTGTTATTTTCGATGAAGACTTCGTTCCCACCAGTATGAGGCCTTTGCCAGTGTTCAGTGCTGTGAAATGATTGAAAGCCGAACCAGCTGTCCCTCAAGTGCCAGATTAGAAGTCATGAATAACAATATTCAGGCGTTATTTCAAAATAAAAGTCTGCCATGAAAATATATTTGATGACTAAACCATTCATATTGGGAAACTGATCACATCAAAACGTTTTTTTGAGTAAAAAAATAAATACATACATCTTAGACACACACACACACACACACACACACACACACACACACACACACACACACACACACACACACACACACACACACACACACACACACACACACACACACACACACACACACACACACACACACACATGCATCATAAATACATAAACAAAATCATCATATCATATCACATCAAACATGACTATCATACATTTTTACCATGATTTACAGAAGATACCATTCGGTGTAACAATATAGTTTTATATGCCAAAAAATATTGTTGGCATATTTAGGACAAGAATCATTAGATGAAATTAAAACACTCTGTTTAAGGATCACAGTGCAGCACCCTAAAATATGAATTAATTGTCATTTTATTAATTTGCCATTTTTTTACTGCTGTCCTTCAAACAACTATTTACCCATTTATCAACAATACATTTTTTATCATATAAAGCATAATACAATTTAGAATGATCTAGGGCTGTGAAAATGGCTGAAAAACTCAAATCTAATTTTGTACTTAAATATGATCAATATTCGAATTTAAAAGGCATAATTTCATTTAGGGGGGAAAAGTATTTGGCTTCTGTCCCAAAAAGAGCGCATCCAGCAAAATATTACTAATGCACTGTTCTTCAAAGCATAAAATAACACGACTACCTTTGAAAATAATGTTTAACCATATATAATTAATTAAGTTGCTTAAACGGTTAGAAACAAAAAAAGCATCATGTGTATATATACACAGTTTAATACAAAGCACGGAAAACCAATCACAAACAATCACGTTACTTTTTTAATTTAAAAACATGAGATGCAGTGGAATGTGGAGAGACCCGTCCCACCATAAAGTTTTGAGACATGGTTTTTCAAAGTTGAACTTACAATCATTTTAATGGCTTTCTAAACATGCCGCTCTCTTTGTGCGAGACGCGAGTGCAACGCTGATAGATGTCACTATAGAAAATGTGCAGAATATGCGTTCTGTGTGAACGGCTTGGTTCCAGCTTTGACATAAACAACATCATCTCCGCATTGATGTTCTCTTTTTCTGCAATATTTTGAATGAACAATGTATCAATGTATATAGTGTGTTCAACTGGATAGGCTAAAAAAGCATTAAAATGCCTGCATCTTCATCGCATCTCGTGCACCACTGATAAGGCCGCCTGACGCACACCTACAATTTGAATGCAACGTTTTGCATTCGAATGTGGATTTTTATTTTAAATTCAACAAATATTCGAAATTCACCCTAGAATGATCACTTTGTCTTTAATATATTTTAGTAAGTACAGGTCAGAGTAATTATGTCTTTCATTTTTACATAGACATGTATATTGAATGACGATGGAACATTATTGCACCCATATTTTGACATTTTAGTTTTACAAAAGTTATTCGAAACATGAAAGTAGACACTTTACTTGAAATTGATATCCTTTTTATGTATATAGTATCACTTTAGTCAATGTAATTTGATGCAGACAGCAAAATGGGAGGCCTTCGACATGCTTACAAAAAAAATGCAGTAAACAAAACTAAATAAAATAGGTACAGTGATGTTAAATCTGGCCTGTTGTTATGATAAATATCATAATGGTTACAGTTCAGTACTGTGGAATGATTGACAGCCAAACCATCTGCTCCTCAAGCACCAACTGAAAAGCCATGAACTGCAATGATGAGTAATATGTCATGCAGATAAATAAATACATATGTAGATAGTTGTCAGAGCCGAGGCTTGAACTCGGGTCTCTGGTGTGAAAGTCAGATACTCAGTCCTTGAGCCACTTGAGGATGATGAACCCAATAGTAAGACGCACTTAGAAGCAGTTGAGATGCAACAGGTTTAATGAAGCAAAAACAGAGAAGTTAGTTCTCAGAAAACAAAAAAAGTCCAAAGAGTGAAATCTACAGAAATATTCCAGAAATCCAAAGTACTTAACGCAAAAACACTCCAGAGGAGAAAATCCACAAACAGAGAGGAAACCATCAAAGAAAAAAACACTATAAGAAGCCACAGACTTCTTTAACACTTAGTCAGGCAGCTGACTTAGAATAACTAAACACCAAGCAAAGAAACTGGGAGATGCCGTCACTTAAATACACACAGCTAAATGAGACACAGGTGAAAAGAATGACTCTAATTACAAGTAGAGAAAGCTGAAAATAGAGAACATCATGAGGACCTCTAGAGCCCAAAACACAGCAAAAAAAACCCCAAAATACTGACAGATAGTATAATGTTTGTATATTGATGGCATACAAATTTTATTTGAAAATAATGAAATAAATACAATTATTTATTAATAATTATTAGTTAATGCACCCAACAATGAAAATCCACACAAGAAGCCGTTGGACAGTATGTCTTCTGGAGAACACAAATGGAAATGTGAGGAATAACATTCAAGTCTAAAGAAATGTACAGGTATCTGATGACACTGTGTGAGTAAACTACACCAAACCTGATACGAATGACCTTATTCATAAAACAGCTGCATTGTTATAAATGATTATAACATCGTTTACTACGTTTGTGTAGTTTTCACAGTCTTCGTGGTGTTTAAGACTGACTTCTTTCTGGACCTGCTGTGGTACTTTGAGTTATTACTTTCTGCTTCATATGAATTCCGGCGCGCTTCGAAGACTTCTCCCCATTCTCTCCTCGTGGAGCAGACTCTAGAGTGGGAGGATGTCTTGGATGGTTGCACCTTTGAACCTGACTGATGCTTTTGTGATTGGTCTAAAAATACAGCAGGTAGCCCAGGCTGTCAATATATCAGGGATCTGTCTGGCAGCAGAGCAAGGGCGGAAAGACAATCGGCCGTGTTTATTCTATAAAACAAAAAGCTTAGTGCAAACACGCTGACGTGCTTCTCCGCTCCCCGCTTTCCTGTGTTTGTTCTTGCCTTCATTCAAAGTTCTGCTCAAATGCTGGATGTGTTACTTTTGTCATATGGGCTTTTCAAGAGAGAATAGCAGTTAGTGTGGATTTGTATTGTCTTGAAATATAAAAGCTGTCCCATTTCAATTGTTGCCCCGGCTTCACAATGTAGCCAATGAACTTGGCGCTTATGAAGATTCTTCCTATGAAGTGTTGACACTTGAATGAGCAGACTTCCTGTACTGACCGAGCTGCACAGGAAGTGAACCGAGGTGCAAGTGGGTGCAAACATTTGGATAAGAAGGTTAGCAGTATCATGGCATTTTTGTAAGAGGAGGGAACTGGACTTCCCACACTGATTGAAACAATACCAAGAGAATAATAGTTATCCTTGCTGAGTTTTGCCAAAATATGTCAGGAAACGCAGCAAACGCTAATGTTCACTGACCGTTTGTCTTGCAGTCTGAACACAGAAATGGGCTGAAAGAAAACGCATTGTATTGAGCTTGGTGATAGCTATGTTTTGGCCATCCATGTTCCCTCGCTGTCATTCACTGGATTCAGACGCTGCCAGCTGTACTTCTCATTAATTAACTTGTCTCATTGAGTCCAGGGACACGCACACATCCAACGGCCTCCGCTGACCCCGCTTCCAGAGCTCCAGAAGAAAGGAATAGACTGTAGACCACACACAAACCCTTCAGCTCTGGAAAACAATAGAGTATAGTGCCAGGGACTGCATAGAGCTGCAAACAATCAGATTAATCAAATACATTGAGTTTATCTACCAAAATTAGCTTCATCAAGCTTAATTTGTTCAAAATGATTCACCGGACAGTATGAAGCACAAACTGATTAAACGGATAGTTCACTCTCTCTATAGCCACTTTGTTTTCTTTCAATTAGAACAGGTTTTGTCTTTCTTTTTGTTACCGGTTGATCATGGGTTCATTGATCTGAGTTTATGCAGCTCAGTTTTTGTATGGAATCAATGCCAATCGAAAGTTGATACAAAAAGCTTGAATCCAATATTTTGGTGATAATATAGCATAACGAGAAATTATAAGCATTTTTTTTGCAATTGGTCATTCTTTGACTGGGAGCACCATGTCGTAATCAGACATGATGTGATAAGATTCAAGCCAATCAGAAGAGTGTGTGGGCGGAGTCTTTCTGCAAGCGCACTGCACTCACAACACACTGGAGAATAATTCATAAACATTCAATCATTTTAACTTTATTAAAGTACATACTGAGTGACTGTTACCATCATTGTCATGGAATACACTAGTTTGTTCACATTGAGTTCACAGTTTTAATGTTCATATTTCCTTTAACTTATTTTTCACAATCTGAGGGACATTATTCAATTGTGGCTTTGAGTATGGCTAGAAAGGTCACACAACAATGATATTCAAACTCACATTAGACACTGAATAAAGTTTGTGTACTGTTGTTCCATCTGCCTAAAAATACAAAAATAACCAGTTTTATTGTTATGTCCTGTGTGAGCAAAGTCAATACGTTTTAGTCCAATCTGAACACATTAACTAGCATTTTCAGGAAAAGGAAAATCCTCTCCAGGTCAAAATGACCAGAACACATCATGAAGTTTAAAACATTGTGTCTGAGCAGAAATGGCTGATTTTACATCGAGATGTGTGTGGATGCTAATGGCCAGCTCTCTCCAGGTGTTATACACCTCTTTAAAAAGAACTGATGTGTTTCAGTATTTGTGAAATCACTCTCTGGGTTACTCCGTTGCCGTTCTGTTTCCACTTTATCCCACAATCTCTGCTAATGTCTTTATGAGCTCAGGTTTTTGTTGCTTTTTGTAATCACACATATGCTCAATGACCTTCATGGCTTAGAGCCAGATTAATATCTCCATACGGAGTTAGTGGGACGATCCTCCCTCATAATCACCTCTAAATTATGATTAATCATGGAAAAGCAGTCATGAGTGTGTGAGATGTGCAGCTCAAGGCATTTCAGTTTCTATATCAGGAGAAGTCACGTGGGTTTAGTCTTACTGTACCAGGGTATTACCATGATTTGGTTTAGTCTTACTGTACCAGGGTATTACCATGATTTGGTTTAGTCTTACTGTACCATGGTATTACCATGATTTGGTTTAGTCTTACTGTACCAGGGTATTACCATGATTTGGTTTAGTCTTACTGTACCAGGGTATTACCATGATTTGGTTTAGTCTTACTGTACCAGGGTATTACCATGATTTGGTTTAGTCTTACTGTACCAGGGTATTACCATGATTTGGTTTAGTCTTACTGTACCAGGGTATTACCATGATTTGGTTTAGTCTTACTGTACCAGGGTGATTTGGTTTAGTCTTACTGTACCAGGGTATTACCATGATTTGGTTTAGTCTTACTGTACCAGGGTATTACCATGATTTGGTTTAGTCTTACTGTACCAGGGTATTACCATGATTTGGTTTAGTCTTACTGTACCAGGGTATTACCATGATTTGGTTTAGTCTTACTGTACCAGGGTATTACCATGATTTGGTTTAGTCTTACTGTACCAGGGTATTACCATGATTTGGTTTAGTCTTACTGTACCAGGGTATTACCATGGGTTTCTGTACCAGGGTATTACCATGATTTGGTTTAGTCTTACTGTACCAGGGTATTACCATGTTTGCCTTACTGTACCAGGGTATTACTGTTTTTGTTTATTCATGATTTGAGTCTTTGGTACCAGGTATTACCATGATTTGGTTTACTTACTGATTTGGTTTAGTCTACCATGATTTGGTTTAGTCATTACTGTACCAGGGTGTTATGATTTGGTTTAGTCTTACTGTACCAGGGTACCATGATTTGGTTTAGTACTGGGGTATTATTATGATTTGATTTGTTTAGTCTTACTGTACCAGGGTATTACCATGATTTGGTTTAGTCTTACTGTACCAGGGTATTACCATGATTTGGTTGTCTTACTGTACCAGGTATTACCATGATTTGGTTTAGTCTTACTGTACCATGATTTGGTTTAGTCTTACTGTACTATTACCATGATTTGGTTTAGTCTTACTGTACCCATGTCTTACTGTACCATGATTTGGTTTAGTCTTACTGTACCAGGGTATTACCATGATTTGGTTTAGTCTTACTGTACCAGGGATACTGTATCAGGGTATTACCATGATTTGTTTAGTCTTACTGTACCAGGGTATTACCATGATAGTCTTACCCAGGGTATTACCATGATTTGGTTTAGTCTTACTGTACCAGGGTATTCTTACTGATTACCATGATTTGGTTTAGTCTTACTGTACCAGGTATTACCATGATTTGGTTTAGTCTTACTGTACCAGGGTGATTTGGTTTAGTCTTACTGTACCAGGGTATTACCATGATTTGGTTTAGTCTTACTGTACCAGGGTATTACCACCATGATTTGGTTTAGTCTTACTGTACCAGGGTATTACCATGATTTGGTTTAGTCTTACTGTACCAGGGTATTGGTTTAGTCTTACTGTACCAGGGTATTACCATGATTTGGTTTAGTCTTACTGTACCAGGGTATTACCATGATTTGGTTTAGTCTTACTGTACCAGGGTATTACCATGATTTGGTTTAGTCTTACTGTACCAGGGTATTACCATGATTTGGTTTAGTCTTACTGTACCAGGGTATTACCATGATTTGGTTTAGTCTTACTGTACCAGGGTATTACCATGATTTGGTTTAGTCTTACTGTACCAGGGTATTACCATGATTTGGTTTAGTCTTACTGTACCAGGGTATTACCATGATTTGGTTTAGTCTTACTGTACCATGGGTATTACCATGATTTGGTTTAGTCTTACTGTACCAGGGTATTACCATGATTTGGTTTAGTCTTACTGTACCAGGGTATTACCATGATTTGGTTTAGTCTTACTGTACCAGGGTATTACCATGATTTGGTTTAGTCTTACTGTACCAGGGTATTACCATGATTTGGTTTAGTCTTACTGTACCAGGGTATTACCATGATTTGGTTTAGTCTTACTGTACCATGGTATTACCATGATTTGGTTTAGTCTTACTGTACCATGGTATTACCATGATTTGGTTTAGTCTTACTGTACCAGGGTATTACCATGATTTGGTTTAGTCTTACTGTACCAGGGTATTACCATGATTTGGTTTAGTCTTACTGTACCAGGGTATTACCATGATTTGGTTTAGTCTTACTGTACCAGGGTATTACCATGATTTGGTTTAGTCTTACTGTACCATGGTATTACCATGAGTTATTTGACATGGTACTGTGATAATGTAATTTTCTACCATAACTCTACCAAGAATAATAGCACGATATGTTAGAAATACGGATGTATATGGATGCAAAGTACTGCTAAATAAATAAATACTTCAAATGTTCTAAGTTATGCAAGTTAAATCATTTTAAATAATAATTAATGATACATATATTAGTATATTAGTCATTTATTTTGTGTGGACTGGTTGTATTTATTTATTATTTAAACAATTATTTCAATTATTTTTAAATAAGTGATTGTTATTTATAAATAATAATAGATTATTCAAAAATAATTGAAATAATTGTTTAAATAAATAAATGTTAAAATAGTTGATAATTTATTAATATTATTATGATTACTTTGTGTCTATATATCATGTATTAATTATGAATATATTAAATAATTATTTTTGGAATTTAAAACATTTATTAAATATTATTAATTACATTCATATAATGTTTTTAATAAATAATAATAACAATAATAATATTCATCAGGGGAGAAATCAATTATTTCAACATGAATTGTTTAAAATTAATTATTCTTAAGAAACGTTATTACTAAAATCAGTCACTCAGCTGAATATTGGGGATATGCTTATGGTCTTGTGATATTGTTGTCACTATATCAGTGGACATCGAGAACAACTCTGACTAAACCAACAAATCACTTTAAAAGTGGCTCCAGACAAAAGCAGGCAGTGATAACTTGATTTTCAATAATTCATGCGCTCTTAAACCTCTGTGTGGGATATGAGAAAGTATTCCTGCCTGTGGTTATTGATGAAGGCATGCCAGTTAAAGGCACTGCCTGCTTTAGCTTTTATTATTGACTAAATGATTGATTTAAACCCTCATAATTAGCCGACCTAATTTAATAAAAGTGCAATTTAACGATACTGCAGCCCTACCGAAGCGTGCCGTGACATTGATAGATATGCCCGTGCGTGTATGAAATCACAACTGACAGATGATGTATTCAGTACAGATGCATTCGGTGACTGAGCGGAGAGAGCGAGAGAGAGAGGGGGGGGGGGGCATTGACATTTTGTCCCATGTCCCACTGCGGGTCACTCTGGAGAACTTCTGCTCTCCTTGATCTAGTCAATTGTGAATTAGCTCACGTATCTGATTTAATTTACTTAATAGCATTACGAAACCTGTTTGCCTTTAATTTGCTCAAAGTAATCCTCGGCCGAGCCAAACTTTTATACACCATTAGCGGTGTCTTAAAAAACAAAGGGGGGACAGGTTTAAAGGCGCTGGTGTCTTTGTTGATTTAAGCGAGGGGAAATAAGAGCTGAAATGCAGTGGCGGAAATAAAACTTACTCATTAGATTATATTAAAGGATGCCAGGTTTCCACTGCTGCCTGATTTGTTTATGAGCGTTCAGATATACTGGTTGCCAAGTCTGGTTCTGAGGCTCATATTTGGGTGGTTTGTTTTGTTTGGCTTTGTTGTTTGTTTTGTTTTCTTTTGTGCTTTTTTTGTTTAGTTATTCTTAACGCTCACAATTGAGATATTGACAATGTTAACACAGACAATGTTTATAATGTTTATAGGTATATGGATACATGTGTAAGTTTATGTGAGTGTAACACACACACACACACACACACACACACACACACACACACAACACACACACATGTCTATCACATACTAAAACCCATCAATGCACACACACAACAACACACACACACACACACAGGGTGGTGTGTGTGTGTGTGTGTGTGTGTGTGTGTGTGTGTGTGTGTTATGAACTTAATTTACTCATTTACAAAATTACAGATTGCCTTATAGGTAACATATAAGGCAAAATCGCTCTTGATATAGAACGACATATTTCATATAATACATTTCTGTATGGGTATGCTAGTTCTATGCAATGCTAGCTCTTTATGAGCCTTTCAGCACTGCACAAAATTGCTGAAAACAGAAAAATCAATGAATAATAAAAGAGGGAACACAAGTGCAGAGCTTGTTTTGTCTGAAATAAAAGCGTTAGATAAGCTGACTCGCTCCTTACTGCCCCAGAACGAGTACGACTCTCTTTGAAGTCTCATTCTTGACCCACAGGTGCATTACAGGGGAATATGAAAGTGTCTGAACATGAGCTCAAAACGTATAAATATTAGCGCCTCGCTCAGCAGAGGTGTACCCGAGAGTCTGACACACAACAGACAGGCCTCCGACACAGCTCTCATCTCCCTCCAAACCGCTGAGACGGGATTTCCACAGGAGACACATAAAAGATGCTGCCGCTGATATATATGTCGTATTCCAGAGAGTGAGGCTGTTGAGAAGAATCACACTGCTGTCACAGAAACTACTTATGCAATCAGATTACACTTTTGTCAAGTAACTAGTAAAGTTATGCAAAAAAATGCTTTACTTTTTAATTTATAAGAAAATATCTGAGTTCAAATAAGTAATGCCAGTTACTTTGTTTTTTCATGTATTGACTGACGGCTGTCCGGTTGCCATGTTGAGAGAAATCGGGAGTAAGTGCAGACGAGTTGTGTGAACATGTTGCTTACTGTAGTTATAAACTAAATGCATTTACTCATCTCACTCGCACAAAAACAGATTCAGTATTCCTCATAATTAATACAAAAAAGTCAAATGCAAACCTGCAATAATAATAAATGTTAAATAACTCAGATATACTTTATGTATTTGATCCCATTTTATTAACCAATGTCTTTGCTGCTGACCTTCAATGATCCAATTCAATGAATCATACTAAGAGTGCTGAACAATTGCTGAGAAGTGTAGAATTAATTTAATACATTTCACCAGAATTTAACTTTGTGTAAAATGGCTTTTACATTTTCCAAAAAATATAACTTTTAAATATTAAAAACAAACAAGCAGCCCAGGTGAAAAAAACGCAATTAGTTACTTTTTAGAGAGTAACACAATATTGTAATGCTTTACTTTTAAAAGTAACTTTCCAAAAAATATAACTTTCTATTTTGAAAAACAAACAAGTAAGCCCAGCATAAATGAGGAAAGAGTAACACAAGTAACATAATGAACCACTTTCCATTAAAAGTAACGAAGTAATGCTATTAGATACTTTTTAACACAAGATTGTAATGCTTTACTTTTAAAAGTAACTTTCCCCAACACTGGTCACAGTGCTTTGTAGTAAAAAATCAATTACATTGGATTTACTTCCAGTCAACAAGTCTTTCTTTTAAACAATGAGAAATAAAGATAAATTTTTGCAATTATTGCTTCTCTTTGTTGCTTTGTTGATGTTTGCTTGTATTGATGGGTGCATTCTTTTATCCGTATTGAGGACATGAAAAACAAGTTAATCTAAGATTTAATCAATGCGCAAGATGACAGACATATTACGAGGCCTGATTACAGGCGTGCATTAATGGATTTTACAGTCGCCTCTTAATATCCCCTGTGACATGATAAGTGTATGAAATGTCTATACCAAATGGGCTATATTTTTTCATTTGACGCTCCGAATAAACAGTGGCACAAACCAAGCGCAGTGGGATAGTGTTCGTATAAGTAGATTACAGTAGTGTTTCAGCTTTATGTCCGGTAATGACTTTAGTCATCATTTAGGTCCTTTTAGCGTTTGTTTCCCCAACACAAATACAAATAAGCGTCTCGAAAATGATGAGTAGTGTGATCCATGGACTGTTGTAATGGAGATTTTCTTTAATGGTGGGATGAAACGACCCGGCGTTTGAGAGAAAGATGTGAAAAACCCAAGTCACGTTCAATTAAATCAGTCTAATTCTTTTAAATGTCTAATTGAGGTAATAGAGCTGCCTCTGAGGGACAGACGTACTATAATGGCGCATTGTGGCGCCTTTCATCTCCATGTTTTTGGAGAACGCCTACTTTTTGAGTTCGCTTTGGCTCTTGAACCTTGATTTTTCCATTTCTTGATTGTCTCGAATGCTCCACATCAAACAAACTCATTGGGTTTCGGTTATGTATCACCTACTGACCACAGCAGCTCCTCGTAAGGGTCACCAGTTCCTCCAACCAGACATGAGAAGTTTTGAACAGCCGTAGTACTTCTCACGCCGGTCTAATTTGTTATGTTTGGCTTTTTCCGTGTTGTTTTTTGGGCGTGTTTCGCTGGAGGTAATTACCAACAGTTGTACGTAGTCAGGAACTTGAGTGAGGTCACTATTATTGGACATCGTAAATATTTGGATAGTCATTGTTTGAGAGACTCTGTACAAATTGCCCGCTTCCTTATATTTTCTTTACGGCACATTTCCCGCACTTTACGCTGGACAAGAAAACAGTCCTCCGGTCAGTTCTGGGTTAAAAACGCAAAGCTGTATGTTTGCGTATAGATTTGAAGATATTCTCGCTCCAAATTCCATCTATTCCTGAGAACATTGGCGACGATAATGGAAAATAATTGTGTTTGCTTTTCTAGCAGTCTCACATTATTAGCCTACTGATTATTTATCAAACAGAACATACATATACTAAATTAAATGTGCACTTTTGCACTTGAATATATATTTAACTTGCTACTAAGTGTCATAAAGAAAACTTTAATGGTTGCCAAATGTTGCCAAATCCAGTTACACACTGAAAACAAAAACAAAGTTTTGGATACTTTAAATTCGTCCTGTATGGGGTGCGTATTGTATTAACCTTAGATTGGAAACTGGATGCTGTTGTTCTGTTCAGTGTACATTAGGGGTGTAACGGTACATGTATTTGTACCGAAACCTTTTGGTACACTCTTTCGATTCGGTATGCAGGTGTGCTGAACAAATACAGCGTTGTTTTACTCAATGCACGTGTGGAACCTAATTTGAAACTCACAGTTTTGTGCATCTTTATTTTAATGAATAAATATCGATTCTTAAATCCCAAGATTGATCTTTAAGTCTATGCTATTTCAGTTGATGCATGAATAAAACTTTGCATGAATGCATGAATAAAAGCTTTGTGTTTTTATACATTTTATTAGAAAATTCTCGAAAACAAGTTATGTCATCCATCATGTAAGTGATTATATTTAAAGAAAAAATTCAATAGAAACTTAATTTTACATTTTAGAAGTTGCATTTTTTTATTGTATCTAAATATAAATATCAATTTAATTTAATCATTTGGACTCTGTTGTTAATTGCAACCTTTAATATTATAGTAATGTGCAAGTAATAGTGCTCACTATATATCTTACAACATTGGCTGAGATAATGTATCATAATGTAATTGAGACAATGTGAGAAAAATTAATTTTTTTAAAGACAGATTCACAATTTGTTCAGTAAACCACTGTTTAATAAAAAATAAATCCATGTACCAAAATGTACCAAACCATGATTTCAAAACTGAGGTACATACTGAAACATATATTTTGTGGACTGTTACACCCCTAGTATGCTTCAGATGAACCGAGGCTGTGACTGAGGTATACAATATACAAACTCTTGCACTCTCTGTGTGTAAACTCGACCTTAGACCCAATGCTAGAGGCCAAACCTCTACTCCTGTCACTAACTGTCATGTCACACCACCGTCACCTTCCTGATTTCATCTGGTTGTCTCCTTACAGACGTGACCTTCAAGCCCTCCAGCGAGGCATCTGTAGGCCCCTGTTTGGATTTCATCCAGCATTCTGGATATATCACCCGTTTCCTCTTATAATCCGAGTTTCTCCCTCCAGCTCCTCACAAGCCAGCAGTCTCTCAATGTGACCGACCTCCTGCGTCTGCCAGGAACAATAATCTAATGCACTGTCTGTCTAATCGCCAGCTTTGTAACCTCTGGCTTCCTGTAACTGCTGCACTGAGTGGCTTCTGGCCTTCACCCAACTCACAAACACACACAGACACTCACATATCAGCAGAGCCCTAAAGCACTCGAATGAAGCGGTGGATTCATCCCTTACGGCTGATGTCCATCTTCTCCTCTGGGATGCCCAGTAAATGACCTTTTCTCCCTGTGGGGAGCTGATGCAGGAGATTTCATTGGAGCTGGCGTCTGGCAGGTGTTCAGAACTGGACAATGGAGCGTCTGGCATCCAGCCTCGTTTTCTCTATCCGTCATTACCGCCGCCAACACAGGCAAAGTGACACTTTGTGTTGTGTGCGAGTGACTTTGTGACAGGGACCGTTCTCTGCTCTCCTCACCCGCCTGCACCGGCTCTCAGGGCCCTCGCCGCTCCGGTTTATCTCTCATTGCTAATAAGCTCATTCTCTGGCTGCAGACAGCAGGATTCACAGCTGAATGGAGACACTCCAGCACAGCTGCACGTCTCATGAAACTTTCACTTCACCAATACTCAATATATTTATTCATTTTTCATGTTTTTGTAATAATAGTCAGTGACCAAGATGCCATGTTTCTAGGGGACATCAGTGGCTCAATTTGTAGTTTAAACATGACAAGACAGGACCAAAGAGAGAAAACATGGGGAATAAGGACAACATTTAACCTGCAATAATCATAGAATTTAATATTCAAATATACTAAGTTGAAATGTCCGGATCATGTGAAATTAAATAACCTGAAATTATATGTAATTATCATTTAATTTTTTTTTTTTCCTACAATGAATTTGGATAGTAATGTCACAATGGAAAATAATAATAATACATAATAAATTAATACATTTAAATAATAAACAAATAGAGCAATTTAACATGTAACTTTTCTTTTTATTTCGGGGTTAAATATAACTTTTTTTAAATGACTTTTTTTTCTTTCTCCTGCGTTCCTGATCTTTGAAATATTATAAATATTGAAAAGTCAAGAAATTTTTTTTTTATGGCAATGAATATACAGTGAAATTTAGGGTAAAAAATGCAATGAGAAAAAAAAATACTATATATATATTTTTTTAAAGCATGTAACTTTTCTTTCTATTTTGGGGTTAAACATGGCTTTTTTACTATTCTATCATCATGCTAATATATCAGATATCAAATTTCAGATATACCGACTGAAAATCAGTGAGACGTATAACACCTGTAAATGAGGAAATCTGACTCAAATTGATGCAATAACTCTTAATTCAGTGCTGTGGGTGACAAGGTTTGATTGAATATTCTGGATCAAATATAATTAAGAGCTCTTCCACACAACACTGCGATATAAAGGCAGAAAAATCATAGTATTGGGTGGCGAGTAGCGAAACCATCGACTGTGTTTGAAGAGGCAATTGACTCATTTTCAGCAGAATAAGGTAACAGACCTGCTGCTGCTTTTACTGAGGTTTGCTAATACCATTTTCATGACCTCCACTCGTTCTTTAACCTCTGCAACAATAAAAACTGATGAAAATAGGACTCAGACTGCCGGATGCGTGTGGTGGAGGGTGACTGTCTGAAAAGACTGAATGCATTTCCATATAAAGACGGAGAAGCGCTTATTTAGATGTGCTTGACATTTTGGTGAGTGGGGAAGGTTAAGGGTGAGACCGCTGGAATATTAATATCCATGGCTAACAAACCATTGCAGAATCTCGCCCGTGTCTAGACACTCACTTGGCTTTGGAAATGATCCACAGCCAAAGGTTCGAGAGGAATTAATGTGTGGAATATATTCAGTTGTCATTGGATAAACTCCATTAAGGGGCTTTTGTTAATCTTTAGACCCTTTTACACATGCATTAATGTTTGTTTGCTTGCTTGCTTTATTGAATATACAGTTTAATCATGTAGGTATATAAATATGAATAGTGGTGTGGTGGATGGAAATATTTTCATAAATGTCTTTTTCTCATGCAAAGCTATAAAATCTTGGTTATGCATGTTCACAGTATGCTGACCATTTTGATATATATTTGCATTGTTATTGTATTATCATTATTATTGATATAGTGTTCTATTTTTTGTTAATATTTTTAATTTTACTTAAAGTTTTAGTAACAATATATATATTTTTAGTAGCAGTATTTATTTATTAATTTTTTTAAGCATCAAGGTAAACTAAATGAAAATGACTAGGTGAAATGAAAACTAGATGACATACATGTTTTATGTGATCTCAGTTAATGTTTATTATAAGTAACAAAAGAAGCTTGTGTAATTATGGGATGTTAATCAGAAACAGAGAAACAAATAGAGACATAATTAGCGTAGCTGTTGTTCCAATCAAGCAAAAATGATCAGTTCAACCCAAGCTAAAGCATAATAATGTGCGTTTGATCAGATATACCTGCAGTACAAGATTGTGAGGTGCATTATATGAATGCTTGGCTAAAGAGATGTGTCTTTAATCTAGATTTAAACAGAGAGAGTGTGTCTGAACCCCGAACGTTATCAGGAAGGCTATTCCAGAGTTTAGGAGCCAGATATGAAAAAGTTCTACCTCCTTTAGTGGACTTTGCTATCCTAGGTACTACCAAGAGTCCAGAGTTTTGCGACCTTAGGGAGCGGGTTGGATTGTAGCGTGATAGAAGATTAGTTAGGTACGCAGGAGCTAAATCATTTAGGGCCTTATAGGCTAGTAATAATATTTTGTAACTGATACGGAACTTAATAGGTAGCCAGTGCAGAGACTGTAAAATTGGAGTAATATGGTCATATTTTCTTGACCTGGTAAGGACTCTAGCCGCAGAATTGTGTACTTAATATTTTAAAGTAATTATTTTTTTTTTTGTATTGTAAAATGTTAGAATTTTTTTTGTTTCTAAAATACACCAATATTTATTTTTATTTTATATTATTATTTATTTTAATACAATTTAGCACAAAAAAAAACCGAGGAGGGTTTTTGTTTGCTATTCGGCATGACTAAGCATTTGAAAGATGTTAGCTGACATGCTTTTTGTGGTCAGTCTGTCAGCATGTTTGATGAGAGTCCTGCCTTCAGTCAGCCTCCATTATTCGACAGGACCTTATTGTTCTACATTTTTCCAAGAATTATAAATGACATCTGCACATATCGGACGTGTCAAGAGGATGAGAAATAGAAAGACAGAGAGATGGAAATTAGATAAGAAACAAATGCACATCCACTCAACTCTTGCCTTATCCGATTAGCAGCAGACCCGAGCCCAGACTGATTGATTGAATATGAAGAATCGATTACAGCCATCGCTCTGATGTCACGGCCGTTCTCTCACACTCTCCCTGATTTAAAACAGCAGCCATTACGCTCATCTGAGATCGGCTGAGGTGGAACCGTCGACTCACAGTGTTTTCTTTGGTGCTCCACAGGAAGAGAAGAAGAAGAAGACGAGGAGGGAGCGGACAGCGGGAAGAACGGCAGGATAGAGCCGGTGGGAAGAGCAGATTCCCGTGTGGGATCAGCTTCACTCGAGTGAGTCCTCACAGGAATACCGAAATGATTCGGGATCCGCTTTCTGTCTTTCTCACTACCAACACAAGCTAACACATCGTCTCAGGGAGTTCACTACTGAACACAAAATCAGATATTTAGGAAAATGTACAGGCGGCTTTTTTCCATGCATTGAAAAATCAGTGGCTGTCAAGCAACAAAAAATACAACTAACAATATGATATATTTTAAGTAATCATACATGTATTGTGAAGGAACAGATTGAAGTCTAACAAGTGTACTTGTTTTATATTTTAGATATTTTTTTTATTTTATAACCGCTTAAGTAACATTTATATATTAATTAAAAAGTGTCTCTCTGTGATATTTTCAAAACAGCTGTTTATTTGATAATTCGACCGGCCCAGCATAGCAACAGCTCAACCAATGGCTAGAGTTTGGGGCGGAGCTATCTTTTTTTGCTGACCAATGGCAGATGAGCTGTTTTTTTATATATAATTGTGATAGTATTAATATCTACGAAGAATATTCTACTGTTTTTATTTAGATTTTTCCATTTTAATTTTCATTTCAGTTACCATTTAAGGAATGTCTTGTTTTCAGGTTTATTTATCATTGTACAAATCAATTTTTGGTTGATCTGGCCTTCAACTGTCTGGAAAAGATTGCAATTTAACACCTCATCACTTCATGTGCTCATCTTTTTTCCTGATGTTTGTTGTCCTCTCTTCATCCCATGCGGTCTTGCCACATGTTTCTCTCTCACAGGTGCAGTTAAAACCCCAGAACCGGCCCACTGCAGGCCTCAATCTGATCCTAATCTCTTAATTGAAGTGTCTGTTTGGGTCCTCCATCGAGCCGTGTGTCTTAATGGCCCCTGGGGTTATAGATGGACTCATGCTGGGCTGGATCTAAACTAGCCTTAGCTTCCAGCTCATAGCTGCTCTGTCATGCTCCAAACTTTTTATGCATTGCCTTTTCTTTGTTTACTTGGATCTTCTGTTTTGTTTCTCCTCTCATTGCCCTCATTTATCAATGTCCCTAGTGAAATGTTGAAGCTGGTTGAGGTGTCCAATGTCGGTGGGCCGCTAGGAATCCACGTGGTGCCTTTCAGTGCCAGAGACAGAAGGTAAAGCTCTACAAAGCCACATTGTCTTCACTGAATTATTTGATTCTTGTCATCTCATTCCATAGACTGTGTTTTTAATCTTTTCCTTCCTTGCAGTGTTGTTCTTAAAGGGATAGTTTACCCAAAAAATGAAAATTTGCTGATCATTTATTCTCCCTCAGGCCATCCAAGTGGTGACTTTTTGCTTCAGTAGAAAAGTACAGAATATTTAAAGCTGAAACCATGATTATTGGTGATTCATAAAATGCAAGTCAATGGCTACCGGCACTTTTAGAGTCAAAAAAGCATATACAGGCAACACAAAATTAATCCCCGTTGCTCCTGGCAATATATTGAGGTCTTATGAAGTGAAACGATTGGTCTGTGCAAGAAACTGAACATTACTTACAATCACCAAAGACCACAGTTTCAGCTAAAACTCTTCTTTACAGTTCTATTGAAGAAAAAAGTAATCTACATCTTAGTGAAGTAACAGCAAATGTGTATTTTTGGATGCACTGCTCCTTTAAGACTGGCCAGTTGTGTTTTCTTGCCTGTAATCCTCAGTTGTGTCCTCTGCATCCTTCAGATTTCTCTCCTATCTTGAGACGTTTCCCTCAAGGTGTCTATGCAGGAGTTGACTTTTATTCCCCAGCATGTACCATCCATTTAAACTGGTTTTCCATCATTCCTCAAGGACGTATTGACAGTACGGCTCTCTCTCTCGAGTGGGTTCTTCTTGAACACATGCGGGACTTCTATAAACACATTCTCCAGCTGAATAATGAAAGTATTCTGTATAAGGCCACAGAAAGAACAGAATGGGACACCGCTAAACACTCTGCTCCCCTCCAGAAGGACAAAGGGGACGCGGGGCATGGCGGCGAATAAATTAGGTAGCTTTATTGCAATAGGAAAAGCCTCAATCCGGCCAAGTCAATTCGTCTAAACTGCTTCACCCAATCTGACTAAAAGCTCATCCATATTATTGCTCATTCACAACATCCAAGGTCAGCTGTGGTAAGAAATGCGTAATGATAAAAGGAAGGTGCAAATGAATGAAACCGTGTTCTAATCAAGTCAGTGACGCTATAAAGGGATTTGCAGAGAGATGTTTATAAGCAGTAAAAATGCACCGTTTTCAGACCTAATTTGATGCTGGTTTATGAAATAAAAAAAAAGTCATACTATGTTTATTCTTTGACTGGTTTATGGTTGATCTTACGTTTCAGTGGATAGCCACACTAAATTCAACAATAATAATAATAATAATAATAATAATGTTCTGTTGTTGTAGTAGTTATTGTGTCAATGTTGACAATAATTTATTTTTTAAATATTAGTCGTTGGGAAAAGTCAAGTTTATTTACAAATTATTGTTAATAATAATATAATTATTATTATTATTTTAAATATCATTATGTCAGTGTGTCAGATTCTATATATTCATTATTGGATATTTTTAAATTAAATGAAATATTATTATTATTATGATTAATTCTAAACATGTATTGCACAGCCTGCTATAGATATAATGAAAGTATGTGTGTATGCATGCACACATTGTTTCTGCTCACATTGTGTAGTCATTTGTCCTTGAATGAATCTCAGGCTTGTGAAATCGTCACACACCTGATACTTTAGTTTAATAACTAATCAGAACAGTCAATTCTACTCACCCAAACACAACGGCTGTAACGACTTCATCAGCCGGTCTGTGTGATTGGTGGGAGCTGTTGAATGTTAACTCATTAGCATCTGGATAGAGGGCACGGAGGTGACGGCAAGGGCTCAGAGTGTCATCTTCTAAAATGACCAGCGTCTTCTCTCTGCCGACAGCGTGAGGCGCGTGACAGCTCAGAAAATTACTCCTGCGGAAACACGAGTCCAGTAACGAGATCGCATCACAAGACCAGCGTTCACAGCAGACAAGGCAGGGTCTAATTGCTCGGCGTTAATGGATCCTGATTGCGCTGTTATTCAATTAAAGACAGTGGATAAGAACAGGTGGCCGTGTTCTCGCTGAGTCTTCTGGGCCATCGCTCAAGAGACGGTCACTCTGCTTATGCTGAGACAGAAAGAGCCAGAAGACTGTACAAGTCTGGATTCACTCAATAGAACTCAAATGCAGGTTCAGATGCATGACATATATAATCATATATAATACAGTATGTGTATGTATATATACACCCACTGTGTACATACATATGCATATGTACATACACAGAGCCAATCCTCCCTATACGCAGAATATGCAAGTTGTGTAGGGTCCCCGAAACACCAGCGGCCCCTGTGCTCTCAAAGATTAATTCATTTTAGTTTTGTTTTGAATTTGGCCAGCGGCTATGAAAACATGAATGATAAGTTATTGTAATGCAGTGCTGTCGTCGCCCTTTCTACGTAAAAATCAGTCAAGTCATGTAACGTGAATGTTCTCTTGCTCGAGACTAAAACAATGAGTTGAAAGCTTAGCGAGCCGCGGAAGAGACACTGTTTCTCGAGTGCTTTACGCGAGCGCGATTCGTGAAACACGGACAGATGTGTTTTATTCATAACCACTCGACCCGTGCACCCCCCCCCCCCCCCCCGGTTGACACAGTTTTGTCCCCCAGAAGTCTAGGATCGGCTCTGTCTGTCTGTCTACATACAGTATATCTATCTATCTATCTATCTATCTATCTATCTATCTATCTATCTATCTATCTATCTATCTGTCTGTCTGTCTGTCTGTCTGTCTATCTGTCTATCTGTCTGTCTGTCTGTCTGTCTGTCTGTCTGTCTGTCTGTCTGTCTGTCTGTCTGTCTGTCTGTCTGTCTGTCTGTCTGTCTGTCTGTCTGTCTGTCTGTCTGTCTGTCTGTCTGTCTGTCTGTCTGTCTGTCTGTCTGTCTATCTGTCTGTCTATATACATATCCATCTCCATCTCCATCTATCCATCATCTATCCATGTATTATATAGGATTATATAAATTGACCATTTTGCCAAATAAGTGAAGAATAAAACAGTAAAAAACTAAAATTAGATCTTAAAGCCCATAAAATGCTTTAAGTGAATTTAAGAATCAGAATCAGAATTAGCTTTATTGCCAAGCATGTTTGCACATACAAGCATTTTTCATGCATTACAAAATTGTTACAGCACAAAATGAAGGATTTTCACATTCAATTTCACATTGTGTATGATAACCAAAATTAAATTGAATGACCAAAATTAAATCAAACCTATTATTTTGTCTAAATAAATAAACAAAACTATACAATAGATGTAAAAATGCGACACTAAAAACTAAAACCCAACACTAAATAGAAATAAAGAGCACATCCTGTCGGCCATATTTGTTGCGTGTTTTGAACTCGTTTTGCACACATTAAAGTTTAGTGTGAGCGCACATAGAGTCTCTGTTTTAAACTAATGACTAATGAGCGTCTACAGATTGTCCATCAGTCCGGTGGGAGCTGAACTAATCCTCGCTCTTCCCCACAGCTGCTTTACATCAAGATCATGAACACAAAGTGCAAGCTGTGTAATTACTTCACAAGACCACACCATACACTCACCACAGCCCAACCAATCACAGCTGTCCACTACACAGTAAAGCAGAGTTTGATCTACACATTTCTCCAGCAGATTCAGTCAAAGTATTTATACCTTATGTGTTCTTTCCCTCATATCACCTGTTCAAGTCAGCTTCTGCTGTGTGTGCATCTGAGGACCAGTTTACTGAGGACGCATGCACACACTCACGCACGCACACAATCACGCACGCACACACTCACGCACGCACACAATCACGCACGCACACACTCACGCACGCACACACTCACGCACGCACACACTCACGCACGCACACACTCACGCACGCACACACTCACGCACACACGCACGCACACACTCACGCACGCACACAATCACGCACGCACACACTCACGCACGCACACACTCACGCACGCACACAATCACGCACGCACACACTCACGCACGCACACAATCACGCACGCACACACTCACGCACGCACACAATCACGCACGCACGCACACACTCACTCACGCACACACTCACGCACGCACACACACAATCACGCACGCACTCACTCACACATCACGCACGCACACACACACACACACACACACACCCACCACCCACCCACTCACTCACTCACTCACACACTCACACTCACACTCACTCACTCACTCACTCACTCACTCACTCACTCACTCACTCACTCACTCACTCACTCACACTCACTCACTCACTCACTCACTCACTCACTCACTCACTCACTCACTCACTCACTCACTCACTCACTCACTCACTCACTCACTCACTCACACACACAGTCACACACACACACACACACACACACACACACACACACACCCACTCACCCACTCACCCACTCACCCACTCACCACTCACCCACTCACTCACTCACTCACTCACTCACTCACTCACTCACTCACTCACTCACTCACTCACTCACTCACTCACTCACTCACTCACTCACTCACTCACTCACTCACACACACACACACACACACACACACTCTTCTCTCTTTGCACTAGTCCATTGAAATCCGATGATGTAACGTCCACGCCTTTAGCGGTGAGACTTTTGATGACTAAACAGTCCAATCCTGGACCCACAGACTCTATTGCAGGTGGGGCATATTGTATGTAATGGTAGTAGTAGTGGCAGTGGTGGCAGCCATGGCTGTATTTCTCCTGGCTCGCTTCTGCTGTCTTATGCTTGTCCTCTCCATCCGAGCGTATGAACCCCATCTCTAACAGCTTTTGCACCGATGGTGCGGTCAGCAGCAACATCTCCAAGTCCTCGGGTCTGATCTTACACTTCTTCAAGGTGTTCTTCATCTGACGGTATCGCTTCTTCGGCCCCCCAGGTGAACGTCGACCATGATGTAACTGGCCGTAGAGCACTCTGCGGGGCAGTCGACATGGAGGCATCCTTATCACGTGCCCCAACCATTGCAGCTCGCTGGGTGATCATGCTCAATACTTCTAGTTGGTCTTTTTAGATTTCAGTGTGAGGCACACGATCCCGCAGGTAACTCCCAGAATGCGCTGAAGGCAGCTTATATGAAGCTCTCTAGGGACCTATTGAGCTGAGGTTACCCAAGCTTCAAGCTATAAAGGAGGGTGGTTACACAGACCGCTGGTATACGGCAACTTTTGTGGAGGATGAAGATTCTTGTTATGAAAGACTCTACGCCGAAGTCTCCCAAAGGCAACTGATGCCTGTTTAATATGGCTCTGAACTTCATTGTCGATACCACAGTCCTCAGTAGATACACCCAGATATTTAAAAGATGGCATACTGAAAGCTGTTTCCCAACAGTGAAGGCAGGTAGTGTGGGTGGGACATTGGTACTCCATTGGCAAACCACTTCTGTCTTGGTGGTGTTGACAGTCAGCCCCATCCTGCTGTATGCCCTAACTGCCACATCAAGAACAGTTTGAAGATCCTCTGGAGTATGGGCCACAAAAGCACAGTCATCTGCATACTGCAGCTCCAGGACGTGCTCTCTAAAGAGTTTTCTGGTTGCCTGTAGCCTCCTAATATTAAAGAGGTTGCCGTCTAATCTGAAGTCTACTGCTATGCCACTGCTATTTTCAATCTCGTTATGGAGAAGCTTGGTGACACATAGGAGGAAGATGTTAAAGAGTACTGGTGCTAGCACACACCCCTGCCTCACCCCTGTGCGCACAAGGAAGGGCTCGGATTCTTTTCCGCCTATGGACACCCGAGCAGTCATCCCATTATGGAACTGGCGGAGGATGTTAACAAATTTATTGGGACAGCCAAACCTGAGGAGTACATCCCATAACAGCTCTCTTTGCACAGTGTCGATGCTTTAGAGAGATCGACAAAGGCCATAAACATGTCCTGATGTTGCTCCCGGCACTTTTCCTGAAGCTGCCGGGCTGTGAAAATCATGTCGATAGTGCTCCTATTCTTCCTAAATCCACACTGCGATTCAGGCAGCATTGACTCAGTGATGTTGTTAATGAGTCTCTGAAGCATCACCTTGGACAGGACCTTACCACCCACAGAAAGGAGTGATATGCCCCTACTATTGCTGCAGTGGCCTTGTCACCCTTGTTCTTAAGATAACAGCAATATTTGCATCTCTCCATTGCTGTGGGATGTTCTCATCAGTCCAGGCCTGGGTGATGTACCGGTAGAGGGTGTGCATAAATACCCCCCCTCCTTCATGCTCTGCAGGGATTTATCAGTGCCAGGGGACTTGTTGTTCTTAAGAGAATGGACAATGAAAACCTCCTGAAAGGTCACTCACTCTTGCTTTATTATTAATCTTATTATTATTGTTGTTATTATTAAATATTGTTGTTGTTATTGTTATTGTCATTATTAGTATTATTAGTGTTGTTGTTGTTATTGTTATAATCATTATTATTATTATTATTGTTGTGGTTGTTGTTGATGATGATGATGATGATGATGATGACAACTTATAGAAA
Source organism: Ptychobarbus kaznakovi (assembly GCA_027422405.1). NCBI lineage: Eukaryota > Metazoa > Chordata > Actinopteri > Cypriniformes > Cyprinidae > Ptychobarbus > Ptychobarbus kaznakovi. The sequence continues at coordinate 16,427,216 of CM049814.1, read as the reverse complement.
TTACAAAAACTGCTTGAAGGAGAAGCTTTATAAAAAGATACCATATTTTCTGTAAGTGCAGTAACTACTAGTGTGCATAATAATAATAAATGGTCATTTAATCATTTTAATTTATGCATGTGTGTGTGTGTGTGTGTGTGTGTGTGTGTGTGTGTGTGTGTGTGCGTGCGTGCGTGCGTGCGTGCGTGCGTGTGCGTGCGTGCGTGTGTGCTATTAAATATAATAATAATAATGAAAACAGGTATTTCTGTCGAAGCTGTGTTTACCATAGTACATAATTGTCTCACTCTGAGCTACAGGGGCCTCTGATTCCTCACACTATCCTCGAAACAGCATGTGCAGCTTGCATTACATTTAAAATCCATTGATTTGAATTGCATAGTGCCATTAAATGGAAGCTAACTGTGGTTGAAGCTGTGCGTCTGTGTCAGGCTCTGACAGTAATGTGTGCTGTGTCTGATCTGGGAACAGTGCTGACACTGAGCTCAATGTCTCTAATGTTCCAGGACGCTGGGTTTGTTAGTGAAGAGGCTGGAGAGAGGCGGGAAGGCGGAGCAGGAGGCTCTGTTCCAGGAGAACGACTGTATCGTCCGGATTAATAACGCAGACCTGCGCAACATCCGATTCGAACAGTAAGCCCTTCTCTGGAGGAGACGTAGAGACCGTCTTTATGCTTGATCCTTTCAACCTCTGTCCTTTCCACACTTTCATGAGCTTTCACTTCTCCTCAGAAAGTCTTGCCATCAGCCTTTCATCTCATCTCTCTCTGACTAAACAAAGCAAAGCATCTCTGTTTAAAGTTTACAGAAGTTGTGCGTGGATCGGTTGCAGAAGTAGAGGTTATTGGTTGGTTGATTACACAATCTGTCTTTAATTCCTTGACGGTTCATGCAGTGTGATAATCTATTAAACTTGAACTTTTATAGCTCAAAACTTCTTCCTCTGTTCAAAATGTCTATTTATAGAAATTAACCTGCAAAAACTTGTTCCAAATGTCTGCCATTATTGGATATAATGAACTTATGTTCACCCACAATCAGACATGAACTCTTTCCCACATTCGCAGCACTTTCCGGCTCTCCGTGTTTTCACTTTTATGTGATAGGAGACGCTATTACTCATCTTCTGAACGAGTATTGTAATGTCTAGATCAAAACACAGTGAAGAAGCAGAAATAACGGATGCAAATGTAAAATAATGTGATCATCAAACATTAAACAGCATATTAAATCAAAACTGGCTAACGTTACCAAATGAAACGATGAACCAGGTAGTGGTTTAGGACTGAGCAAGCTTTGGCGGTGTTGATGGAAGCGATCTATCGTTCTCAATCCCATCCAGAGCAATCACAGTTTTCTTTCTTTTGACAAACGTGACCCTGGAGCACAAAACCAGTCTTAAGTCGCTGGAGTATATTTGTAGCAATAGCCAAAAATACACTGTATGGGTCAAAATTATCAATTTTTCTTTTATGCCAAAAATCATTAGTATATTAAGATCATGTTCCATGAAGATATTTAGTACATTTCTTACCGTAAATATATCAAAACTTTATTTTTGTTTAGTAACATGCATTGCTAAGAACTTCATTTGAACAACTTTAAAGGTGATTTTCTCAATATTTAGATTTTTTGCACCCTCAGATTCTTGATTTACAAATAGTTGCATCTCAGCCAAATGTTGTCCTATCATAACAAAACATACATCAATGGAAAAGCTTATTTATTCAGCTTTCAGATTATGTATAAAACTCAATTTCGAAAAATGTAAACTTAAGACTGGTTTTTTGGTCCGGGGTCACATATTGCATGCTCAGACATTCATGCAACAAAACTTTCTGAGGGCCATGAACATTTTATGAAAATTACCAAAATTATGGTGTGGCTTGCTGGAAACATAAAAAAAGAAGAAAACACTGGTGAGGAAAGAGTTAAAATCACTATCAGCCTTTAAAAAAAAAAAAACAACTAGCAAGTGATATATTTATTTATGTATTTATAGATGATTGATTTAATTGTAAAATCTTTGTTATAATTGTTTTGTGTTTTCTCCATCGTATGCGTCAGACGTTCAGCCAGAGGTCTGTTCAGAGACTGGTGTAAAACGACCCATCTACTCTTAAAAGTACTTATGTTCTTCTCCCCTCTGACTGTAAGGCATCTCACGATAAACCTTATCCAATATATCTGTCAGCTCACATATGATCTGCTGTACTTGAGAAATTTGTACAAAAAACAATACAAAAAAATCCCAGAAGGAATGATTGAATGAAGAAATAAATAAATGTTTTTTTTTTATAAAATTTATTATTTAGAGATGCTTTTGAATCATTAAAATGGAATCCAGAAAACTAGTGGAAAACAGAATTTGGTAAAAATGAAACTGAATTTGAGGAAAACATTTTTTTTTTTTAATAAATTGCTGTTAATTGTGTAAGTTTCACGATTTCAATGAATCAGACATGCTTTTTTATTAATACAATTTAATTTAACCATTGCAACAGAGTGAAATTTTCTGGATTTCCAAAAAATGGAATCCAGAAAAATAAAAGCAGGGAAATAAATAAATAAAATAAATCTGATTTTGGTAAATAATAAAACAGATTCCGTAGGGCCCTAACAGAACTCCAGGAAAGAGAACAGATGAATATTGCTTGCAGGTAGAGTTCCTTCCTTCGGTCCAGATGATTGGACGAGGCTATGAGAGCAAACCCTGCTGCAACAGGAGAATGAATAGTTCACCACAGGGCACAGCTGCGGGATAATTCATAATCTCATCTAAAACTAATTTACATACATCATTCAGTCCGCTTACACAAACCCAACACCACGAGTTAATTTCCCCAGTGTCCCAAAGCATTATTATGTTTTAATTGCTTGGCTATATTTTTGCATGAGCCCATATATGTACGAGCTTTCGTCGCTCGTACAAATACACGAACGCAACGGGTCAAGGATTAAACACGACCTTGTGATTTACATACACATCGGGTCGATACTGTGAGTGTAATGCATATGAGATATTAGGGCCTTTAGTTCTTGTATATATTGGTGTCCCTCGGGGCGTTCGACTCGTCGATTCGGTATATTAGTGATCTGTAAACAAACTCATGGTTTCCATGCTTGCGTAAGTCAATTCACGAGAGAGTAACGTTTTAATCGTCCTTTTCTCTCTCACAGCTGCTGGATTCATGTTTTCTTTATCTCGCTCCCTCTGTTTCTTGATTGTGCTCCATGTGGAGTTATAATTCATAACGATATTCTAATCTTACTGGATTGTTTGCATGGGTAAATATTTATCAGCGGTTGATCTAACGCGATGTAATGATGAGTTGATGGAGTCATTTGTTATTCAATCAGACAGAGGGAGTCGCGTGATTAGCCGCGTGCCACCGCTTCGCTCGTCTGCTCGTTCGTTTGGAGGCGGGCGGGGCTACATTTGCATAAAAATAGATGGGCGTCCCTAAAGTGAGGCGCTGTTTTCTCTCTAGATTCAGAGGTTGATCTAATGAAGAGTTTATTGAGATGGAAATAACTCACTGTTCTTATGCTAAAGGAGTAAACAGCGGCGTATACGACTGCCGAGCTCGTGTTCCTCTGCTGTTTCGTGGTTTAAGTTTCTGGGTCAAACTATCTATATGCAAAATAGCAGCATTAACCTTCAGTCCCGGTGTGCTTGTTGGGTGTTTATAGGAATAGTTCACCAACAAATGAAGATTCGGGCATAGTTTACTCATGTTCGTGTTGTTTTAAACTGTGACTGGAGCTTCCAATCTCCAAAACTCACAAACAGCATAACATTGGTGCAATGTATTTTAATTCATTTCAAGTGCGCTGTGTTTTAAAGTCATGTGATTGCTTTATGCGAGGAACAGATTAAAATGTAAATTATTTACTAAAACTCTTCTGCTTTTGCCACGGTTTTCGATCTCGCTTGTATAATTTCATATTTGCTATTTCAAGATGCATCACAATGATGAATACATTAAAATTTGTTTTGTTTGTTTGTATGTAATTTAATTTAATTTAATTTCAACAAGGATGGTTAACAGTGACAGTAAAGGATATGATAGTACATGATGAGTAATGATGCTGGAAATTCAGCTTTGATCAGAGGAATACATTACATTTTATTATGTATTCACATAAAATACAGTTATTTTAAATTGTTAAATATTTCACGATATTACTGTTTAATAAATGCAGCCTTGGTGAGCAGAAGAGACTGTCTGGGCTGGACTGTCTAAGTTATATACAGCATATGTACTCATTTCAGAATATCTTTATGTATTTTTTTGAGTGTAAATAAATAAATAATTTTGGTGAACTATTCCTTTAAAAAAACACTGTATACTATAAATAAAGAGTGTTTGTTTCTAATATGCATCAGTTACTTCTAGACCACTCCATCATATACATCATCCCTTCATTGATCGATTGATTTCGACTAATCCAGGTTTTTAGTCTTGCTTTGTCTTGTAGGTCTGATGGACTGCAGTTTTTGTCCTCCATGTGGCACACTTATGAAAACAGATCCCGCTTCCTGCCTCTAATACGTTTCACTGCTTCCTCCCCAAGGCTTTGTGATTATGGAAATGGCAGATAATGTGAATTAACCTTGTTTCCAACTGTACTAGTACAATTAGCCAGCGATTAAGCAAGCCGACCTTTTGACCTCTGCATGTGCTCTGCTTTTAACAACCCCAGTACTTAGGATGAGCCTGTTCAGTAATTGACAACGAGGTACATCCTTACTGAGACGTGTGTGTGTGTGTGTGTGTGTGTGTGTGTGTGTGTGTGTGTGTGTGTGTGTGTGTGTGTGTGTGTGTGTGTGTGTGTGTGTGTGTGTGTGTGTGTGTGTGTGTGTGTGTGTGTGTGTGTGTGTGTCTCCCCTCAGGGCCCAGAATTTGTTCAGACTGGCTATGCGTTCTCCACTCATCCTGTTCCATGTGGTTCCAGTGGTGAAGAAAGCCCAATACGAGCTGCTGTCTCAGAACGAGCTGGGTCTTCAGGCCGCTCCGGGCCCCGGGGACAGGGTCAGTCTGGTGGGAGGAGGTGTGGACTACAGCCCGCGGAGAATGTCCAAAGCCGATTCCACCCTGGGCTACCCTACATTACCGCACCTAGCAAACCCATCAAACGAGACCCCGCCGGGCCCCATGCATCCCTCCAGACCCACCAGTGCCGCCTCCTCCGTGGGCTACTCTAAAAAGATCGTCCGCAAGTCCAGCGTCCAGCTGAGGAAAGGTACGGTTACACAAGTCTCATCATACTGACTCGCAGCGCTTCAAGGTCACATGACCTCTCGTATGAGAGCCTTTACCTGGTTAACTGAAATATCCCAAAGTGTCAGATTTGGTAGAGCGCTGATGGGTCGGACCAGATGCAACTTGTGGACTTTTACAAATCTGCAGTGTTTTACAGAATTAATATAAACGTGGGGAAATGTGTCTTACTGCTACAGTAGCTGAAATCAACATTTAATTAAGCTAAATATTAGAAAAACAAACAAAGGCCAAGTAAAACATTCATACTTCTCTGAAAAACAAGTTTTAATATATTTTAAACAAACAAACAAACAAACAAATAAATACATAAATAAAAACAATTATTGTGTGCAATTTTGTTGGTCTGGAAAACATGCATGGTCCAGTGTTATTTTAGTATTGTTAATATATTATTACAGTATTAATATTTTATTAATATGCTTATTATATTTTTATTTTATTTTATAATTTCACTTTTCATTATAATTTAAGTTTTAGTAATTTTAAGTGTTTCATTTTTTATTACTATTATATTTAGCTTTCTTTTATTGTTATTTCAATTTTAGTTTTAATCATTTTAGTAGTTCAACTTTTTATTATTACTATTATTATCATTAAGCATTATTTCTGGATTATACATAGCATTATTTTAATCACTAGCTCTTGTTTTAGTTAACAACAATAACACAGATATGGCCAATATAGTGTGAAGCCACACTCATGCATGTGTTGAACTTTTAATTTCAAACCATTGATTTTAATAATGATCATATTGGAACAAATTCAGAAGCACACAATTCTCTAGAATGTCATTTTATGGCATCACATTAAGATCTGTTTTAACTGAAATAACCAAAAGCTTAATGCTTTTGGCCTCTGCGTATGCAATAAACGCACTCACACAAGATGCCTTGTTGACTTATTTATCGAATAGCCCTTGCAATAAAAAATAACATACGGCATGCATGCATTTATTTGTTGGTATGTTTTCTCTGAAGTTGCCTCTATTTCCAGCTGTTTTAATAGCTGATGCTATCTGAGTGAACGGCGGTGTATCTTTTCCACTGTAGCGACTAGCATTGTGTAACTAATGCAGTTAGTACTTCAAAGGAGTCTATCTGCTATTGTCAGGAAGTGCGGATGCAGCTTCCTCTCAGACTCACGTACGGCTCCAAATCCCATTCGTTCTGCACGGCAGCCGCGTCTCAGCATTTCACACCGCGGGACAACTGGAAATGTCTATCAGAGATACCACAAACAGACACAAACACACGCATGTTTATGCATAAACCAAGACGTCGGAGGAATATCTATAACTGCGCATGCAGCAGCGCCTCTGATCTCGACTAGCGGCGGCTTTTGAAAGAATACACTAGAACGACAAGCCACAAAACTTTGTGTATCTCTGATGCTGTTCTCCCTCCTCTCTTTGTCACCCTGTCCTAGTTTGGCGTAATCACACGCTCCGGCTTGTTTAAATGAAAGAGCAAAAATAAGTTTCCTTGTCAGCGTGCTTGTCACATTGGCATCTATTAGGTTGACGCAGCAGGAGAGCGAGCGGTAAAGACACAATTAAATCCTGGCAACAAATGGGCCGGGCTTCAGCGCGGTGTGAAATATGGAGCGGGTTAGGGAGGGCTGGCCTTTAATTGAGAAGACAAGCGCGGGTGAAAGAGGGAGTTTTTGTTGTTTTGTCTGTTAGGTGTTACTTAAGAGCATACTGTGTGTTTCTGTGTGATATTTATAATAGAGAATTCAACTGACTGTCCTTCCAGTATCTAGTATTGTGGTAGTACTGGGATGCATCCTAGTTAGTGAAAAAGAAGTACACTTTGACATAGTTTTCCAAAACAGTACGTATTACAGAACTAATATACTTTAAATGAATATACTTAAGTGTAATGTTTTCAGACACTTAATTGCATGTCAATGGCAATTAAATGGAAATGTATTATAGTTTAAATCTTAATTAAATGGAATAATGGCATCTGTTTTAAAGGGGTCATATGATACGATTTCTTGTTTAACTTTTCTTTAGTGTGTTATGTAGCTGTTTGTTCATGTATAAGATCTGCAGACTCCCACAAAATGATTTATTCTATCTAAAAGAGAAGGCAGATCCAGACCGGGCTAAAACGCCTCATTCAAACACACCCCTACATGTCTACGTCACGATGTGGAAATATTTGCGTAATGCCGCCCAAAGAAAGAAGACGTGGTTTCAGTAACGCAGTAGTGATTGATGCAGCCGTGTCAGGGAGACGCTGTGTTTATATGTGAACGCAAAAGCACTTTATTTGGCTTCAGAAAGTAGATGCATTTAGGAATCATTGTTAAGATCTGTTTACAACAGAACAGCACAACCCAAATGTTTGAATTTGACAGTTTCGTGAACCTAGGAGAGGACAAGGCTGGATGTGCACGAAGGCTATTTCTAAAAAAAAGTCAATTTTGACTTTATGACAATCTGGTGCTTCTGAATCAGCAACTGTATGTTTTGATATTAGCTGAAGTATTTTCTATTGAATGTTCAAATGCGCAGTTTTGCACAGTGTAGAGTAACACGTCATGTGTGTGTGTGTGTGTGTGTGTGTGTGTGTGTGTGTGTGTGTGTGTGTGTGTGTGTGTGTGTGTGTGTGTGTGTGTGTGTGTGTGTGTGTGTGAGAGAGAGAGAGAGAGAGAGAGAGAGACAAGGTCACATCACAGCGGAGTGTACAGCACGTCAGCAATCATCTTAATCGTGGTTTGTGTGAAAACACATATACGAGCTTCATCTCGTGACTCTGTTCCCCTCTCGACTTGAACTGATGGTAAAACTAAGGACATTATTAACTGTCTTTACTTTAATTTTGAAAGCTAAATCTGGCGATTATGGTAAGGGGCGTTACATTTCCAATGTGAGCTTGTGATGTTCGGCCAATCACAATGCACTGGGTCAGCTGGCCAATCAGAGCAGACTGTGCTTGTCAGAAGGAGGGGCTTTGTAGAAAACGAAGCGTTTGAGAGAGGCGGGGCATAGAGGACCTACAATAATGTACAGTATTTGAAAAATAATCTGTTTTCTGAACATTAAAGCATGTCAACATATTATGTTACACCAAATACACAAAATAATGATCTTTAAAATAGCATCATATGATCTCCTTTAAGTGTTTTTGATGCACTTAAATAGTACATGTTTATATGTAATTTCATAATTCTGTTGTCTTTGAAATATGGTTAAAGTGCACTGACAAGCATTTATGGTAAACTATACTTTAACGGCATTTCTATACTCGTGTGTCATGTATGTAAGTGTATTTATAATCACACATTTTGTAATGATTAGGTTGCAGTTTAGTACAGTTAAAATATATTTACTTTAAATGTAATAACAAACTAGCTAAAAATTTAAATCACATATTTACATGTGCTTTAGTATGTTAATCAACACATCAAAAACAGTGTACAGCTTTGAAGCGCAATAAAATAATATCAAAAATATAAAACATGTAATTTCACATTATTACAAAGTGCACTTTTTAAATTTATACTTAAATGTGGCTTAATAAACCAAAAAGTGTATCTCTATTTAATTCCACTTAAGTGACCTTTTATTTTATTAATAAGATAGTATTCACAAGGTTATTATTAGTATTATTAATTATTATTTCAGTTAGTTGTGAAGGCAACATTTTTAATTTCAAGGGATTTCATCCAATATTTGTATTTTACTTAAATGTATTATTATTTAATTTTTATTTTTTTATCATTTCAGTTAGTTTCCAAGGCAACATCTCCCATTTACAGTTTTTTTATCTAATATTGTATTATTTGATATTCCATTAGCATGCATCCAGTTACATTTTAGGTTCAAATATTTAAAAACAGCTGTGATAGCTTCAGTCTCTCAGTCGTGTCACAAACTCTTCTGTAGTTCAAGGGGTTGTGGGTAATATGACCTATGAAAGCATGCATACATATGCAGATATTTACCAGACGCTGCACCATCTGGCATACTGTTTCAACATAAACCTCATAGTATTCCTCATATTCTAGTCTTGTTTACTATGTAGGGTGGGTAGTATGTAAATTGGGACGCAGCCCTGACGAGCAGGCGCATGCAGGAGCCCTGAATCCTGAATCTTCACTATCAGTCCATCTTCTGTGACTGGCAGAGATCGAGAGAGAGACGGGGATTGATCAAGCAGCTGATGTTGAGCGCTATGCTGTGGTTCTGGACTGAGCCGAGTGTGTTACAGGCTAAATACAGCAGATCCTTCAGCGTTTACCAGCACACGCTCGGACAAACACCGAAGGCTTGCTCTCTGCCCGGGACGCTCTCTGAGTTTTGGAAATATTGACCTGTTCAGTCCGTCAGAGCTCTCTCAGATTGCCTTCAGTACGTCGGTGCCAGCTGAGAGATTTATTTGGTCTGGGCACTTTACTAGCAACAAATAAAAAAAACCTTCTAGATTTATGACAAACAATGTTGTCTTTATATCAAATTCAAGTTTGATTCAGTGACAGGTGCACAGCTGAAATAAAATAATGCATCTAATGCTGTTTATACTCAAGGTTCATTCTGCTGAAGTGACTGTAGCGCTGCAGAGCTCAAACGTTCTGCTTTTATAGACTTTTTTAAACACATCACTCAAAATTTAATGTAAAACATATAATTTTATGCCACTTTTTTTTTCTTGCTGAATTTAAATGCTTCAAGTTGTGTTCCTGGGTTACTATTACCATATTAACTATATTGTTCAATAATAATAATACATTATATCTGTCTGTCTGTCTATCTATCTGTCTATCTATCTATCTATCTATCTATCTATCTATCCATCTATCTATCCATCTATCTATCCATCTGTCATCTATCCTGTCTGTCTCATCTATCTGTCCATCTGTCTGTCTGTCTGTCATCTGTCATATCCATCTATCATCTGTCATCCCATCTCTCCATCCTCTCTGTCATGTCATCATCCATCTATCTATCATCATCCATCTCATCATCCATCCATCCATCCATCTGTCCCATCCATCTATCCATCTCATCCATCCATCCATCCATCCATCTATCTATCATCATCCTATCCATCCATCCATCCATCCATCTATCCATCTATCCATCCATCCATCCATCCATCCATCCATCCATCCATCCATCCATCCATCCATCCATCCATCCATCCATCCATCCATCCATCCATCCATCCATCCATCCATCCATCATCCATCCATCCATCCATCCATCTCCATCCATCCATCCATCCATCCATCCATCCATCCATCCATCCATCCATCCATCCATCCATCCATCCATCTATCCATTCATATATCCATCTATGCTGGTCAAAAGGGGGTTATCTTAATGATTTGTTCTCAGGGGAAAAAGGTACTTTTATCCTGTTTTTACAATGTTCAGATATTTGAATGGAAAAATAAAAATATGATGTATTTCTCCACCGTGTGGATGAAGTGTTTTCTGTTCTTCCACTGGCGCTTCACTCATTTAAAGAGTCTTCCTCCTCCTTCCATTAGTCCATTTATCTTTTTCTTTTTTTTGGTTATGATAGTCTTAAAATAGTATTTGAAGAGGTCTAAGACCACACCGTCCTCTCTCATTTGTCTTTTCCTCCCTCTTTCTCTCTCAACCTCTTATAAATTAATGGATTGCAGAGAACCTTTTCCTAATTTCTTCCTCAAGCTGTAATTTTCTGTACTGCCTTATATATATATATATATATATATGCTTGAAGACTTTGGCACAGTTAAAAGACAGCATTTTTATTATCTTTCTCTCACATAATCAAAAAAATAATCTGAGTAGAGACCGTGCCACATCCGTGATTAATTAATGCGGGGCTATTAGTGTTCCGTCACTGTAATTACTTGATTGTAAGCAGTTACCAACTGAACGTCCTAATGGCCGAAGGTTTGATTGCAGTAATTATCTTATCGGAGGCATCAGGTGGGGTTTGGGTTATTGACTCTGGCCGTACGTCTTGGAACATTTACCCAACAGACACAAAGCATCGAGAGAGATACCGTCTTGGAGAAGCAGCTTGTTCTGTGAAACTTGTGTGTTATTTAAGTTGTAAAGTTGTTACATGTTTTAGTAGTTTGGGGTTTATGACATGATGATGCACTAGAAAAAAAAATCAAATAGAATAACTACATAGATTACTATTTTCAGATTGGAAATTGTATTTTAATGATTAAAAATGGCATACAATGGAAATTAATTAAGCCCAATTTATGGAGCTGCAGAAATATAAAGCTAATACACTTATAAAATGACTTGCATTAATTATTCTATTAAACTTGTTTTAAACTTGTTTTCTAAGTTATAAAGTTGATTCAATTATGTATTTCTTTGTAATTTTAGGTTTATGGTGCAATGATGCCATGTCAATTTATTTATTTTTTTACTATTGAAACAAATTGTAAATATATATATATATATATATAACTTTTAAAAAAGTCACGTAATGAAATGAGTGGGGTCAATTTTCAGATTAGCAGAAATGTAAAGCTTATTAAAAAAATTAATTATTCTGGTAAATGTGTTTATTGTTGTAAAGTTGTTTCAATCATAATTTTTAGTCTTTAGAATTTCTGACATGTCATAGAATTTTTTTTGGGAAAATTGGATATAACTTAGAAATTAACAAAGATTAAAAAAAAAAAATTCAACCACTGAATGTGCATATTGCTTTTGTCTTGTGGCTGTAATATTGAAACAGCATTTTAATATTTACAAATTAGCCCCATTCACTTCTCTTGTAAAGGTGTGCTTACTTTAGCCAAATTTAGTTGAGATCTCATGGGCAAAAATGTCCATTGTCTAGTGTTATTAGAGTATCTCATGTATGAAGAGAAGTCCCAGAAACCACGTTTAAACCAAGCAGCTTTCTGTCAACATGACTAACTTAAACCGGTTGCAGAATTTACAGCAGATTGCACTGATTTCTATTGAAATGAATGGATTTTTCCTGTGATCTTAAACTTAAATCCCTCATTTTCGTTATTAACAAAAAGAGTCACAAGCTGAACTAAATCTGTGCTGTTATGCCACAAGTGTTGTTTTATTGAGCATAACTTGCTTTGATGCTGGAATATTGCATTTAACCTGTTGAAAAATCCCCTTTTTGGGCACAACCCATGAACACGACATATCTCAGATATGATATAAGCGAACGCAGACAGTCCTGAGGGCTATAAATGTGTCTCCAGATAAAAATACGTGTCTGGCCTATCAGTCTCTCTATCTCCCCCACTGCCTTTTCTTTTACCATTACAGCCGTTGTTGGGATGATAAGGTCAACCGTACTGATCCCTGTGTGTCCCGACCATTACTCTTTCTCTGCGCTTCTCCTGCATCTGCCTATTCGTATTCATTTGGCACTCCCAAAAAGGTCATTTTGTGGACAGGGAGCAAATTGCTGCGTCTGAGCCCCTAACTACATTTTCCAGGATTTAGTAACGTCTGTGGCGAGCTGTAAAGCTCAATTTGCCTGATGCATGTGCACATCAAGAGTTGGCCTGCGTCTGAATGAGGAAAAGCAAATGTGTACAGCGTGCGTGTGGACGACCCGAGCATGTCATGTTTGGGACCGCTAGATCTGTAAAGCGCGTCGCTGAAACGCACGGAGCTAAATCTGAAGACACGCTGCGGTTATGCTGCGCACACAGATGGGTTTGAAACGTTTAATTAGGGGCCTGTGTTGCCATATGCTTGGGCTTCGCCTCTGTAATTTGTATTTGTGCACACAGGCGGTCATGGAACACTGTTTTTTTCCCTCTATAACCTTAAAAGACATAAAAATATCCATCCGATGGATTTCAGATTAGTTATTAGATACAGTAGACTTGAGCAGGACTGTAATTTTACTGCGGACGATATGCAATCCGTGTCAAATATAGAATTCATAAAACGTTTGCAACACGTTTGAAATGAATACTTTTATTCAGCAAGGAAATTTATCAAAAGTGACAGTAATGGCATTTAACATGTTACAAATAATTTCTGTTTTAAACAACTTTCTATTCATCAAATAATTCTAAAAAAGCATCACAATTTCCACAAAAACTGTTTTCAACATTGATAACAATCAGAATTTTATTTGAGCAGCAAATCAGAATATTATAATGATTTAAAAAAAATTAAACATCTAAAAACTAAACATAAAAACTTATTTATTCTTAAAAAGAAAAACATAACAAAATGACTAAACCAAACTAAAATGGAAACTGAAAACAAGTCTTTCCAACCATGAGATATTCCCAAAATTGTGAAAAACAAACAAACAAAACATAATATTATACACATAACAAAACTACTAAAAGTAAAACCAATATGAACTGAAAATATACAAAATAAAAGCCTTTTTGGAAGTTCTTAAAAAACATTTTTAAGAGAAGTTTAAATAAAATGAAATATAGAGAATAATAATAAATAAGTAAATATGAAATCGTGAGATTTTACATCCTAAAAAGGTCAGATTATCGTCCCAGACATCATTGTTTGGTCTATAGACAGACTCTGGTTCATTTACACGTGTATTGTTTGTTTGGTGTTGCAGGTCCGGAGGGCTTGGGTTTCAGCATCACCTCCAGAGACGTCCCGATCGGTGCGTCCGCCCCCATATATGTGAAGAACATCCTCCCGCGTGGAGCCGCCATCCAGGACGGCCGTCTGAAGGCCGGAGACCAGCTGCTCGAGGTGAGAAAACCTGAGTGACGAGTGACATCACTTCCTCTTCCTGTTCACAGCTTCCTGAACATTCAGCTTTTCTCATGCCTTTCTTATATTAGAAACCCAGCAAACATCTTACGTGTCATACAGAGGGTCCAACGACTCCTTGTTTTCCGGAGGATTTCCCTTCTTAGTCCCTTCTGCTTGGTCTATCGGAGGCAAGATGTCCATTGTTTCCTCTCTCCCCTGCGAGAAGCACTTTCCTTTTTAGTTTGGGAGAGTAAATGATGTTAATAAAAGAGAATGGACAAACAGAACTCCAGCTGATGGCTGATTTACAGTGACAGCCAATCAACAATGGCCATTTCATTTAGAAATGGAGCAGGACACCTGCAGGCTCTCATGCCAGATGCTACCGTGGAGCCAGAACGTCATCCATTTGGCTTAACAAACCCTGATTCATCGCTTTAATGGAGTCGAGGCCTTTCAGAGTGCTTTCGCTTCACCCTTGCCTTTATGTTGCCATAGAAATATCAGGACAGTACTTCCTGTTGTCATGGTCACAATAATGCCACTGCAATTAATTGTAATGCTTGATCGGATATAATTACACCGAATATAATTCAGGTTTTATTTGTTGCTTTATTAAACACGCTTTCAGATGACTCTATAACGTCAGCAGTGCCACTTTTGCACAGGTCAAGCTTTTAATATGATGCTCAAACCTGTTCAACCAATGATTGTGTGTGTGTGTGTGCGTGTGCGTGCGTGTGTGTGTGTGTGTGTGTGTGTGTGTGTGTGTGTGCTGTGTGTGTGTGTGTGTGTGTGTGTGTGTGTGTGTGTGTGTGTGTGCGTGTGTGTGTGTGTGTGTGTGTGTGTGTGTGTGTGTGTGTGTGTGTGTGTGTGTGTGTGTGTGTGCATACTTTTTATACATGTATTAGTTTTTGTTTTTAAAATATTATTATTATTATTATTTTCAGTTTTAGTTCAATTTGATTAGATCAAGTTCAACTAAATGCAATATAAAAATATTGCCTTGGCAACTAGCTGAAATAAAATAAGTTTTATTCTATTTTATTATTTTATTTAAAATTGTATTTATTTCAAGTAATTAAATGATTTTTTGTTTATGGTTTTAGTTTTAGTTTACTATAATAACCCTGCAGCTAACTGATATAAATATGTTGAAGTACCAACATTTCCAGAACTAAAACTGAATTAAAAAATATTTAAATCGAAAATATATTAAACAACTAATAAAATGACAAATGCAAATAACAAAATGACTAAAACCTAAACTAAAATGAAAACTGAAAATATATCAAACAAAATAGTATGTAAATAATCAAAATAACGTGTGAATAAATATGTGTGTGTACATAATAATTTTTTATTTTATGTAAAATATATTTAAAAACATGTTTTGATTTACAAAATGAAAACTCCATTGACGAAACCGATTAGTTGTTAAGTCCTTTGCTGTCAGATCTTGATGATTGTGATGTGTTGTGTGGGTGCAGGTTAACGGAGTGGATCTGAATGGTAAGACTCAGGAGGAGGTTGTGGCTCTGTTGCGCTCGACTCCCATGGGAGGCACTGTAGGTCTTCTCATCGTCAGACAAGAGGACGCTTTCCTGCCCCGCGAAGTGGTGAGTCACACGCTCGCACTCCCACACACACACACACACACACACACACACACACACACACACACACACACACACACACACACACACACACACACACACACACACACACACACACACACACACACACACACACTCACACACACACACACACACACACACACACACACACACACACACACACACACGCTCTCACACACACACACACACACACACACACACACGCTCTCACTCACACACACACACACACACACACACACACACACACACACACACACACACACACACACACACACACACACACACACACACACACACACACACACACACACACACACACACACACACACACACACACACACACACACACACACACACACACACACACACACACACACACACACACGCTCTCACACACACACACACACACACACACACCACACACACACACACACACACACACACACACACACACACACACACACACACACACACACACACACACACACACACACACACACACACACACACACACACACACACACACACACACACACACACACACACACACACACACACACACCTAAATGTGCAACCATCTTAAAATGGCTTAACAATAGCCATAAATGGTCTCTCGATATCACACAGAGTTCATATAGCACCGTGAAATGGCCTCTTCAACTCTTTCCCTGCCTCTGGCTTATTTAGGTCACAAGTGTGCCATAGAAGCAGCTGCCACCAGCCTTAACTCATTTTGAAGTCATTATTATTTCCATAATAGATAATTCAGGAGTGCAGATGAACTGCCTTGACATTTGTATGCAAATTATTTTTTTTTTGGTCGACATTGCATAAAGATGCTTCTGTATTCAGCCAGTGCTGAAGGTTCCCATTGGGAACAGATCTCAATGATTTGTTGTTTACAGCATCAGTACAATTCCTCCTTTGCACTTAGCAGTGTTGATGACAGGCAGGTTTTTTGAAGTCTAAACCCTGATATATAAATGCTTTTAGCTATGCAAGCTTTATTCGTTGCAAAATGCGTCCGAAGACAAATTTAAATGCACCACAAGCATGCGTTGCATTCATAAGCTGACCATAGTGAGAACTAATGGTTTTCTTCTACAGTCAGTTGTAGCTCTTTTAGATCAAGGAGAGAATCATGCTGAGCAAGATAGTCCAAGTTAGTTATTGTCCATATGTTTATAGCTAGTTAAAGTGTTAGCTACCAGCTACCTGAATTTGAAGGTAACTATGTCTCCTTTCAAAATTGCAAGACAGACTCGGTCAACATTGTGTGCTTTCAGTAGGACTATGTCAAGACAGGCTAATTGCAGAAATGTGCTTCTATCTACATTTTTGCAGAAATCCACAAATGTACTTACAGGCCTACACACATTTCACTGCAGTTTCCAGCTGAAATTAACACTAGAGGCAGTAAAACACAGACAACTTTTGTCCTTTTTCATGCAAAGTATGATTACAGCAGCATATTGTCAATTAATGATGACTTAATTTAATGCAGTTCCTTGCACAATACTATGTTAGGACCTCAAAACATTTTTACCATAGCACATGATTTGTAAACTAATACAATTAGATGTTTGCATTGCATAACCAATTCCATATATGTGGCTTTTCTAATGTAGTAAACTTGCTCTGTAGCGCACCCGGTGCAGCATTGCACTTACTAGTTGCATTAAACACGAATCACAATAAGTCTTTAAGAGCCTTAAAGACTTGTAGAAGTAAGCTAAAAAGCCACGGTTGCTTCAGCAAATGCATTTTTATCTCACATTTGCTAGTTAACACTTTAGTGTAGGCTCTATGTTTTGTTTTTCCAATGCAATACAGCATTAACCATTTAGCGCAAATTACAGGATGTTTCATTACTGAAATGCCATGATGGATACAACAACCAACATAATAAAACATTGCCAGATTCATGTGTTTCTAATTTAGATCAAATTGAACATGCTTTTAGACTTTCCATTTTAAAAGTTTCAAAACAGTTTTTCAGAGAAGTCGCCACAGGACTGGGTTGGACTATGTCTTTGTCACCCAGTTGTAGAGTGTTAAGGAATCTGCTATTTCTCATAAAAGGATACAAAATACCATCGTTAAAGTACACACCCAAACCTATCGAAGTCCAGCATGCTTTGATGTGCGGCACCTTCATAGAGGCTTGAAAAACACATCCTCGGAAGAGAGTTCAAACGCAGGCTGATTGATTTTGGACTTATCATAAAAGGGGGTGATTGAGAGCGGTTAAAGACAGAGTTTGACTTCCTTTCTCTGGCTCCAGCTGAAGATTTGGACTTATTTAAGCTTGGGGTGATTGAGAGCGGGTGAAGATGAGGTTTGACTTCCTTTCTCTGGCTCCGGCAAGATTTGATTAAAGACACAATCATGAAGACACAGTTTCACCAAGTCTCCCCCTCCACCTCGTTTCTCATCTACTCCCCCTTAAAATTTGGAGTTTAAGACATCAGAACGACAGGGGTGGGAAGAGAGAAAGCGAGGGAAGAGATAAACCGTTGGACGCTTCATTACTCTTATTGTCACATTAACATTCAGGAGGCTTCTGCTTTTCAACGCACCCCATTCAGGCATTAAAGGATCTCAATAATCCATACAAGTATGTTCATAAAAATCAGATTACAAACGCATCGCTCTACTGCTGACAGTTATTGCAAATAAAGTGGAGAGAGAGAGGACAGCGGAGGGTTATTGATGCTATTTTGTAGGTCTGCGTGAGGGAGAGAGAGCGTGGTGGTTTAATATGATGCTATGGGAACGTTGTCATGTGAGCCAATCACAGCGCCAGAGTATTAACGAAGACTAAATCAAAAGACTGAGTGACACACTCTGCCACAGTGACAGGTTACAGTCTAATAAAACAACACAGCAAAGTACTTAGTCTATGCTTTATGATATTCGAATACACGACGCAATTAATGTCAAATTATTATAATGACATCAGGAGAGAAAGTAACAGAACGGAGGCCTTTTTATGAAGCAGCACATAAAAACAAGCAATGGTAACCGCTAACGTGCTGAGGGATCTTATTTATTTATTTTAATTTATCTGCACACATACGATTAGCCTCCAAGACGTCGAGGGAA
This sequence comes from Ptychobarbus kaznakovi, assembly GCA_027422405.1. Taxonomy (NCBI): domain Eukaryota; kingdom Metazoa; phylum Chordata; class Actinopteri; order Cypriniformes; family Cyprinidae; genus Ptychobarbus; species Ptychobarbus kaznakovi. The sequence goes on along the minus strand of CM049814.1, from coordinate 16,408,498 downwards.
TTGCAGACATTTTACGAAAGCGCGAACGTCAAATGCGGGCTGGCAGAGGCAGTGACTTATTGATAGGGGCGTCAGCTTTAACCTTTGCTCACAGCCGAAGTCTGGTCCTGAGGGAGCCGCAGAAAAATGAGCTTTGATGCCCTCGGCCGGCCCTCGCCCTTTAGAGAAAAAGAGAAAGAGAAGCGAGAGAAGGAGCATGTTCAGTGAACTCCAAAGAGACTGTTGAGCCAGAATCGATGAAGCGCTGTCCTTGGAGTGTGGCTGAAGGGCTGGTGTTAGTTGAGTGCAATTATAGGTCATGTGGCACTCAAAGTGCTTTGTGTCATGGTCAGTGTCAGATACTCACGAGATTACTGATCTTTAAACAGCTGAGTTGTTACTTGGTTTGCTACTCCTGACAGGTAGATTGAGAGTCGCTGACAAATGTGACCCTTTCTGGGTCAGTCTTAGTGAAGTCATTGCTGTGCAGACTACAACCCTTCCTTTGTGTGATGTACCTCGACTGATATCAAGTTTTCTTCTAATCTAATGGTGTCACTGTGGTCATTTCGATAAATTACTGAAAGTTATGTGTCTTTCAGGCCCCAACTAAGCAAGCCAAAAGGCGACATTGGCAAACTCCATCAGGTGACAGAAATGGAGAAAAAGCCTTGGGAGAAGCCAGACTCAGATGGAGGACCAGTTGTCCTCTGGCCTGATAGGGGACCAGTTCTCTTTACCTCTGGCTCAGATGGGGAACCAGAAGCAGCGACCAATTCTCCTCTGGCATTTACTTAGGCCAAAGGAGAACTGATCACCCATCTGAGCCTGAGCAAGGATTTTTATTTCACCATTTCAGTTTTGTTTCTGTACCACAGAACCTCAGCAAATCCAACACTTTCTCACTCCTAACTCGTCACATGTGGACGCTGTCAGGACACTTTTCACTTTCAGGCCTGTTATGTGTTTTATATTTGAGTATTTAAGTGCATCTGGATCTGACGCACAAGGCAAACCATTGAGGTAATGGAGTAACCTGCACATTGAAAAATTACACTTAAAGGGCACACAGTGCGTTAAAGTGACGCCAAGGGATCCTGAGAAAGCATTAATATGTGACGATTTGGGAGTGAGAACAAGTTGGCAAATCTATCAACAACTTCAATGGCCCACTTCCAAAGATGAACAAGTCTGCAAACTTGTAAATAAGGCTTTGTTTTTGCAGTTCAATAAAATCCTGTATACACAAATGCTCAGGATTTGTGTAAAGCTAATCAGATTGGATTTTGCAAGAGCTTCATTATGTGTGCCGCATGCATAAAATTGGCCTCAAACAGTCTGTTGGCGCTCTACGGCAGTGACGTCTGAGACTATGGAGCACCTTGCCATCTTAACATTTGCATAAGGTTTGTTTATTTCGGAAACTAGAAGAAAGCCTTGAATACAAACCATTCATTTGTGCTTCAGAACTGGAAAAAAAGGGATGTCAGAGGAGCGTTGGCTAGTCAGTGCGGGTGAAGGAATAGGAGAAATGATGAAAGTGGGAGGATCTGGGAGGAGAGGGAGGAAGCACGACTCAGCGGGAGACGGATAGGCCAGAAGATGGAGAGAGAAGGAAAGAATGAGAGATGCGTGTCTCAGGGAGCCATCAAAAACTCCACTGTGGAGAAAAGACGGGAAAAAGAGAACTGACAACAGCGGCAAGGGAGCAAACGTGTTTTGACAGACATCCTGCACTTGATGAAATCTTACCTTGCCACTTCGTTGAGACACACACTCACGAACACACTCCGAGGCCTGACAAACACCCTGCTGCTGAATTATTCATGTCAGAAAACGCAATTATCCGGCACACTAATGTGGCCAGCGGCGGCGTGAGAGCATTAGAACAACACAAGCAATTCCATCGTGTAAACAAAAAGCCCACCGCGCTCTTCTGCCGGCTGTCTGGTCTGCACTGGCCACAGTTTATCGTTCCTTTTGATCTCCCAGCGGCCACTGCTGAGAACGCTCAGAAGTTACGTGTGTTTGCGACCACTGCTAAGCCAGAGCGGTAAGCGGAGATTTATATCACCTCCTTCCCTCCGCAAAATAACTCATTGTGAAATCATCAGCAACACCAGGTAGAAGGAAACAAAGGAACAAGAGTAAATAGGAATTACCTCCCAAGCTTCAGCTAAAGATGAAGGTGTGTTGATTGACATTAGCATGTTGAGTCAAGTAACTGGTAGCGTCTTGAGTTGGGATGGACTCATGGGGATGCCATGTTTTGCTTTGCTTTGTTTCGTTTTGATATTGCTTTGCTTGGTTTGGATTTGCTTTGTTTTGTTTGTTTTGCATTTTGTTTAGCTTTGCTTTGCCTTTTGTTTATTTTTTGCTTTTATTTGCTTTGCTTTGTTTTTGTTTTGTTTTGTTTGTTTGTTTTTGTTTTACTGTGCTTTTGTTTAGTTTCACTTTGCATTTACTTTGCTTTGCTTTTGTTTTGTTTCACTTTGCTTTTGATTTGTTTTGTTTTGCTTTGCTTTTGTTTCACTTTGCTTTTGATTTGTTTCACTTTGCTTTTACTTTGCTTTGCTTTTGTTTTGTTTTTGTGCTCGCTTACTTTATTTATTTTACATAATTACTTAATTTTTTTTGTCATCCCTTCCAGAATGGCCACTGCACATAGTGACTCCCTTAGTGCTTAACACTCATATTCTTGCATTTGAAAGCAGCTAGACTATGGGTATGTGCCATGGTTAACTACTAGACTAGTAGTCCAACACTCCAACTAGTCGATGTTGGAAATATGAAGTTATGCACATCCCTGCTAGATGAAATGTGACTAATTGAATTGAATGGAATAGAACACATGGTTCTTCACAAAAAGGTTCAACTGTGAAAATGCCTGAAGTTGACACATCTTAATTCTCTATCTGATGCTATTGTACATAGATTGGCAATATAAAATGGTGCACCCATGGCTCATCCCCAAATACGTGTGGCTGATTTATCTGTAGAGCACTTGAGTAGCCCAAATTACCAAAATGCACAGACCTAGTCTTGACTGCAGGAAGTCTCCAATGAGCCTGTTGAATTATTTCATGGAAAACTTGACAGATACAAAGGAAATCTCTCGCAGTTTTGAGTTGGTTTGTTTTGAAAACTTGTTCTCAAAGCTTTTTTTACTCTTGAAACTATTTCATATTCATCATTTTCTGGCTCAACTTCACTGAAAATAGCCCTATGAATGACGATGAGCTTTTTGTATTCACGTTCAAATAATGCGCCCATCTGTAGTCAATTGGAGCGCTCTCCAAGCTGGAGTTGATGCTCATGACTGTTGCCTTGTTCAAACATACAATAACCGCAACTCGTCAATGCTCTTGGCTGCGCCAGTCCAATCCAAAATCTCCCAGAACGGTCCAGATGACAGGGTGTACGGGAAACTCGTTTCAGCTCGGCACAGAACAGTAATTAAACACTACATTAAATTCCTCTTCATGACCAGTTCAGACTTTTCACGGATCCATTAGAGGCTGGATCTGCCAAGCTAAGAGAATCTTAATTGCGCAATTAATTTGAACGCTGATGTCTACTGACAGTTGGATGTATGGTGTCTATTGAGGCCAGATCCAGACAAATGCGTGACATGTTCTATTTTAATACGGCTGATGAGTTGGCTTGATATCTCGCTAGTGACGTCCGTTTTGCCAGTCATCTGAAAATCTGTTGTTGTTTTTTTTCTGAACTTGTTTCAGAACTATGCAAGTTATTGTTATTGAGTTATTGTTGCTCATTTCCTGTTTTGTTCCTAATTCTCTCACCGAAGAACGTTTCTATTTTTAAATGTGCTTTGGAAGAATTTTGTGAATGTTAAATTGTTAGGAACAACAATCCAACTTTTGTTTCTTCTCAAATGGTCGCAATTATTCACAGCAGATAATATCTTCGTTTCTCAGAATCACTTTGTATATTCACACTTGCACACTCGTCTTTTCTAGTGCCAACAGAAAGGTCAGATTTCGACATTTATTTCCCCATGCATCCATTTTTGCATTTAATCTGTTCACTGGATGTGGGAAAGTTTAGTAACTCAAAGCAGGAAGAAATCAAACCAGCATGCTACCTGAACACCAGAGACTAGACTAGAGTTGTTAAATTAGAGATTGCTGGATGTTTTGATGGGAATGGTTGAGAGAGCTCTTTTGTAAGCTCTGGGAAGAAGGAAGTATGTTTGTTCGTGCTCAACAAGTGCCTCTGATTGCCCGAGAGCTGTAGCAATCATTTACAGGTAGCCTTAAAACACAGACAGCATTGGTGTGTTCACAATGGCATACTGCCTACTGTTTTTGAGAGTAAGGAACTATAGTATGCTGTAAACATACCATGCACATCCTCAGTATACAGTGCATGATCTATCTATATGTTTTGTTTGTTTTCATTGAAAGGATCTGTTCACACAGGACTAATTTTGTCCATCTACACCATTTTTAATTGTTTCTCTAAATGCAAACGTTAGTTAAATTTTTGATTGTTGCAGTGCATCTCATTGTTTTGAGTTTCATAGTGAGTGCCAAGTTAAAAGAAGCTGAAATGCATCTTAAAATATTTGAATCCTCTTCCATTCTTGATTGAATTGCATTTATAAAGCTAGAAGCGCAAGAAAAACAAAAATAATCATTAAGTATGCAAATCTGTAAAATAAATAAAGCAAATAAAAATTAATTGTGAAAATACAGTATACAGCATGGTGTACAATTTTATACAGAAATGTAGCATTTCATCATTTGCTCAGCAATAGATCCTCTGCAGTGAATGGGTGCCGTCAGAATGAGAGACTGATAAAAACATCACAATAATCCACACCACTCCAGTCCATCAGTTAACGTCCTGAGAAAACAAAAAACTGAAACAAATCCATCATTCAGACATTTTTTATTTTAATTTCAAACGGTCACTTCTGGCTAAAATACTCCATAATATTGATTCCTCCAGTAAAAAAAGTATACATGTCTGAATCAGGGGAGAAATCTGCACAGATCAAGCACCGCTTACAAGCCAAAAAGCTAAAAAACAAACAAACAAATGGGTGGATTTTGATGTGAGAGACAACAGGACATTTTCACTGGAGGAGACATTTCAATGGATTATGGACTTCCAGAAGCGACAGTTTGAAATTAAAAATAAAAATGTCTTAAAGATTAATTTATTTATTATAAACATGCAACCTTTTGGTTCATTTTAACTTATGGACTGGTGTGGATTACTTGTGTATTATTATGGTGTTTTTATCAGCTGTTTGGACTCTCATTCTGACGGCACCCATTCACTGCAGAGCATCCATTGCTGAGACAGTGATGCAGTGTTACATTTCTCCAAATCTGATGAAGAAACAAACTCATCCTAATCTTGGACAGCCTGAAAGTGAGCATATTGTCAGCAAATGTACAGTTTTTGGTTGAGAAGTTCCTTTAAATGAAAGTTTTTGAAGTGTATGTCGTTTCCACAGCTCTGCCCAGGTTTGTGATAATTGCCAGAGCTGTGATTTTAAACCTGGTGGACTGTTTCGTAGATGGATGTGTTGATTGCAGACAGGTGTTGTTCTGTGCTGATTGCTGATGAGCCGCCCCTGAAGCACAAATGACGCTCTTATGTGAGTTTGGCGTGTCATATGATGTCCAGATCTGTTGTGTTATCAACCCATTTGACTGTTTCCATAGCAACAGGCCAGTGGAGGAAGTGAGCTTGGGCAGGAGGGCATCCCGCTCGATTAATATAATTAGCCCCTTTCTTATTTAATGGGTGTGTCTCCATGGTTTTGTCCCAAATTACAGCTGGTTGGTTTCATCTGTAATAACCCTGACCGCATCCCGTCCATCTCCACACACAGATTCTTAGGGAATTATTAAGAAGACGACCAAACGTTCAGATGAAGTTGGGTCTCTAAAAGTGGCTCTGATATCAAATCTTTCTTTCAGAGTTATGTTATGCCTTTAAGTCTTTGTCATAGTGGCAGTGAGGTAATTCTCCACAGCGTCTGTGTATGTGAGACCTGCGGTCCTGTCGCTGTCCTTGCAGCTGTTGGCCAGAGCTTTTCATCGGAGATGTCGCGACGGCAAAATGGGCTCTGTACCATGGGAACGGAGCGTTTCTGAGCCAAGATAGCGATCAGGATCTATTTGTAACTTGGCAGTCTTTCTGGGTTTTTTAACAGCGAATTAATTATCACATTCACTAGGACCTTGGCTCGCTCACACCTGCCAAGAAAATGTAGTATTGTAAGACTCTTAAAGCAGTCGCTGTTATTATTCATTGAGACAAGAGAAGAAAAACTTCTGAAGTCTCGGAAAGTTCTGACTAAGGTTTGTATAATATATGAACTTATTCAGAATGATTTAGGTCAAATAACTGACACACAAGTGACACATTATTTTATGAATGTGCACCAGTATTATGTCTGTTTGTTCTCCACATCAAATAATATATATAATAATAACGAAAATAATTACAAACATGTATTAAATTAAATTAATATGATTGATTGTGAAATTTTGAGCGCAAATTTTATATTTAAATATCTTTCTTTCTTTCTTTAATTAAGTTTGTTAAATTTGTTCTTTAGTTTTTTTTTGACATTTAGTAGTTTTCCTTAGACAGGCAATGCATGAAAACAAACAAATAGCTTGCTAGCTAATTAGCATGTAGTAGTGTTAACTTTAGCCACTATTATATTATTATTATTTGGCCATTAATTAATTCATTTATTCATTTATTTATATAGGTAAAAATATAAATAAAAGTGCTGCATGGAGCTATCTACATCACCATGTAAATGAACAGAAAATCAGGCATGTTTAAAGTGTGAAACTACAATCAGAATTCAAAACAGATGCATATGTCTTGAAGGTATCCGCATAAACTCAGTTTTTGACACAGCAGGTCAGAAAACCTCCCAAGCTGCAAATGCGACATCCATTAACCGCTCATCCCAATCTCCTCTCCATGTTTTTTTAGGATAGTCGAGCACGGCGAGTCGCTCTCTCTTTTTAAGCACTACGCCTGGCATCCCTACTGTGAAAATTACCTCGCCCGTCTCCATTAGCCAGACTGGCACGCTTAAGTTCAATTGCTTGTTCGAACCCTTTTTACTCCCCTGAAATGGTTCCCTTGTTCGTCCCCCTTTCTCTCCCTCTCTTTCCCCCACAGTTTGCAGATGAGTTCCTTTCACGAGCGCTTTTATGGGGTGCATTTAAAACGTGCCAGTTTGCTCGGCTGCAGATTGGGAAAGCCAAGCACTTCCACAATTAAGCCTAATGTCGCAAAGTGCATTGGAAGACAATAGAGTTCTGCTAGCATTTTTTTCCTCAACAGTTTTGAGCCGCCACCTGTTTTTGTTTAGCACTTTTTCTCTCAGCTGTGACAGCAATTAGCCTAGCTGTTCATATGGAGCGGCCGCTATCCTGTCGCTGTACAGCGCTGGTAAACAAGCTAGTTTAGAGCAGTTTTGGGACAGGCAGAGCTTGCTGAGAGCATGTGGTGTAGTCAAGCACAGTTAGGTCTCAACGCAATGCCGTCCTTGTTGCACATACGCGTTTATATGTACAACACACTGCTGGTAATGATCAAATATTGACTTGTTATAGAACATAACATCCTCTGTAGGCATATTGCCAGCTTATTAAGTAAATCAAAATAGGATCAGCACACTGAAGGCTGTAGGATGCATCGTATTTTAGTCGTTGGCAGGATTTCTGCTGATATTGATTTATTAAGCATAATCGTCTACGATATTTGCCTGCTGGTTATTTATCCTGATATATATATAACAAGCCTCCACAATGGTTGTGGTTGTCAGATTTTAAGTTTAAATCCTCCAATCCGTGTATTTTTCATAAATCGATTAATTTTCTGATCAGTGGTTAAATCTTCCCAATTTGGCAACCATGCACAGGTGCACTTTCTGCAATATGTAGGGTTGCCAGGTCCCGTAAAAAAATCCCTCCCAAAAGAAACAAAAACTTTAAATCCACATCAAAGCAGCTTTACAGAAAACCATGATGTTAAAGTTTAATATTTATTTATAGCTTAATGCAAGATTTTGCTCAAATAACAGTCAGTTATCTTTCATGTCGTCGTTTACACTGTTCGCGGCGACTAAACCTGTGAGCAAACCATGCGAGTTGACGTTCTTTTGATTTGTGATAATGTGAAAGTGCAATAAATTTGATCAAATGTAAAAAAGAGAAGAAATGTGATTGTATTTTTGAGCAGAATAATCATGATGGACTGTTTAGCCGTTATCATGCAGCTCTGCAATGTTGCTGATATTTTTCGCTTTCTTCTTGTGCCCTTGTGTTGGGAATTTGGTTCCTTGTAAAATATGTATAAATGAGGCGTTTGACTTGATTCTCCAGCTCTTCGTGTCACCTTCGCTTTAGGTGCTGAGCTGGGACCGTTCTTTCGCTCCTCGCTTTCTCTCATCTAATCTCCTCTCTCTCTTTCTCGGGTCTTCAGGTCTAATTGTACCTGAAAGTCTTGAATGTGCATTAGTCGGAGGTGTTTAATATGCAGTCTTTATCAGAAGGTGGCGGGCCAAAGAAACAGTGGTGAGAAATTTCATGTTTCTATACTTATCATGCACAGGCCTTCTTTGCAATTACATACTTGACTGATTTCTTTTAGCCTCTTAAATTAATTTCCGGTGACCTTTATGTCGTTCGGGAGAGAAAATTTCATCCATGATAATTGTTTCAAACCTGGGCTGCAGTTTGAAGATAGAGAGCAATATGAATATTTCCATTTCTCTATTTGACTTTCTTCAACCCTTTATTTTTTCTCAAGTTTGGTCATTACATTTTTGTTACTATTTCCTCTTCACTGATTTGTTCGTTCATTATTTATTTTTGTCTGTTTTTATTTAGTTTTTGCTTTGCTTGCGTTTAACTTTTAGTTATTTCTTTCTTTCTTGTCTAGAGAGCAATATTTATATTTTGAATTCGTTCTTTTACTTCCTTAATTTCTTCCTTCTCTCCGATATGTTGTTTATTCTTTCTTTTGTTTTTTTGCTAAATTGTTTATTCTTTTTAATTGTTGTTACTTGTTGTTGTTTAATTGTTGTTGAAAGACAGTCTTTTGTTTGTCTTTCAGCTTGTTTGTTTTATTTTCTTTTTTTTTTTATTTGTTTATTTTGAGGGCGTTTTTCCTTTGATTTTGGTTTCTATGTTTGTTTGTACATTATTCTTTTGAAAGTGTTAATTTCATAAATGCATGATATTTGTTACATTTTTACTTTTGTTCTGTTTCTTATGGAAGCCCGTTTCTGCTACTGAAAAAAATTAGTTTATTTTAGTATTATATTAGACTTAGTTTATATTGATATTATTAGTTTATATCTCACAATTTTCAGAATTGGGAGTTTATACAGTATCTTTGTGACTTTATTACTTACTTGCAAGTTTATATCTCATAAATATTAAATTATATTATAATTATATATTTTTTTTATTCAGTGGTGGAAAATTAAAGAGAGAATGCATTGATGAACAAACAAATCAAAACACCTTCAAAATGAACAATTAACTAAAAGAATGAACAAACAAATCAGTGAACACAGAAAAAACAAAACATAAATGAAACTATAAGAAAAAAAGTAACAAAAACAAACAAAATAGAACAAACATGAAACAAATAGAAGGAAAAGAGATTAAGGAAGGAGAAGAAAGAAATTGAAGTAAACATTTAAAAGAAAGAAATACAGAAAGAGAAAGATGGTCATATAGTCATACAGACAGACAAAAGCATGGAGGCATGTTCTTTTGAAAGTGTGTTTATTTCATAAGTTAGGTTATTTTTATTATTTGTTTGAACTTTTGTTTGTTCTTTGTTTCATTCACTCGTATTTTTCTTTCTTTCTTTCTTTCTTTTTCTTTCTTTCTTTCTTTCTTTCTTTCTTTCTTTCTTTCTTTCTTTCTTTCTTTCTTTCTTTCTTTCTTTCTTTCTTTCTTTCTTTCTTTCTTTCTTTCTTTCTTCTTTCTTTCTTCTCTTTCTTCTTCCTTCTTCCTCCTTCCTTCCTTCTTCTCTCTCGCTCGCTCGTTTGTTCGTTCGTTTCGTTCTTGTTTTATTTCTGTATAATCTGTCTATAAGTCCCAGTGGAGTATAAGACTCTTCTCTCTCTGTGTTTTCAGACGCGGTCGTATCTCTCATGGGCTCTTCTCTTCATTGTCTGTGCACTGACAGTATAATTCAAGCTCACTCTGGAAACAAAAGCATGTAATGAATGCACCCCGTCCAGTCAGCTTATGAATGAATTAATTACTCCCGAGCACAATGGGCCAGGTTGAGCTTGATGTGCATTTTTCCTCTGTCACTGTGTGAAAGAAATGTACGGTGTTGTGAAGGCTTGTGAAAATGAACCAGCTGTTTGTAACACAATTTCAGACCTTCAAACAAACTGTTGCATGTTATAAAACTTCACAGCTTGGGCATCCTTGAACCTAGACAATTGGGTTTCAAGCCACCTGTAGCGCAGGTGCAGTACTTCTTCTGACATGGCATACTGAAGCTTCATGGTCGAAATTAATAGTCAGGAATGTGAAAGATTTCTGCATGCAGATTGTGCAATGGGTTCAAGTTGGTTAGTCAAATTGACCTTGTTTAGCGCAGAACAGAAAGCTGCTTAGTTTAAAGGGGACTTTTGTCTGAACTGTGCTTCATGCATCAATGCACAAAAAGACAATCAAACTTATTTCCAAAATGTTGATAACTTGATCACACCTTTGGAGTGTTTTCAGACCTGTAGATCATTTACTTGCCCCCCCCAAATAAAAATAACAATAAAATAATACTAAATGCTAATACTAAAATGTGTTTATGCAAGTCAGTAATGTGCTCATACTGCTGCTTTTTATGTAACACATTTCTTATTTTGAATTATGATCAAACTTGGGTCGTTGGTCCGTTCGGTTGGATTACTTCATCACAGTCGAATTGTAAGAGTTTGTTTTCAGTCAGTTTCAGTTATTTAGGAGATCTCAGACTGATTATTTTGGTGCGGGTTGAGGTGTAATTGCTGTGTTCATGTATGATGAAACAAATCGAGCATGTCGGGTTCAGAAACAAATGCTCCAAACGAGCCAGTTGAGAAAACCATCCCGAGTATCAAAGTACGTACAATTAATTAAATATGCCCCACATTTATGCCACTTACATGAATGATATCTACAACTCATTGAGGAAAGATGTGTTTATTTCCGCAAACATATTTGTTTGCTCATTCATTGTTTCCTTTTTTTCTTTAGTTGTTTCTTTTGTTTTATAGATTTTTAAATGATTAATCTTTTGTTAATTCGTGTTTGTTCATTTACAAATGTTCAAAGTTTTACTTTGATTTGCTTTGCTTTCTTTGCTCTTTGTTATGCTTTGCTTTCTTTGCTTTGTTTTGTTTTGCTTTATTTTGCTTTCTTTGCTTTATTTCAGTTTGCTTTGCTTTATTTTTATATATATATTTTTTCATTGTTTTGCTTTGCTTTGTTTTATTTTACTTCCTTTACTTATTTTTTTGTTTGTTTCTTTGTTTGTTTTTCACTTTTTTTTGCATTTTTGTTTTTCTTTCTTTGTTTTATTAGATTTTTTTATAAATTCCAAACTTTATTGAACACTTTTGCTTTTTTCGTGGCATTTTTTGGACAGACAAGCAGCACTCACGTTTCTAAAGAAAATGTTAAAAGTGTTTTACAATTCAGACAATTTTAAGTTATTAGTTTGGTTCTGTTTGCTGTTTGGTTATGGCAAGGCTGATAGATAACTGAATTTGATGATTTGTGGATGTTGTCTATCAGTTTCACTTTTCATTGATTGCTTGATTGATTGATTGATTGATTGATTGATTGATTGATTGATTGATTGATTGATTGATTGATTGATTGATTGATTGATTGATTGATTGATTGATGGATATAATCTGGAACCGTTTCTCTTCCTTCGATGTATCACTGCACATTCATATAGAAACACAGTGTTGTAATTTCCCCAAGCATTAGTACCGTCTCTGATTATTGTATATCTGAACTCCTCTAAATAACCCGCGCAGCATAGTACGGCTGTAATTGACGAGGCTCCGTGTCTTTCCCGACAGCTCTGGAAGCTCCTTCAAGTGCTTGGCATGTTTTTTCTCGGTTGCCACGGAACAACTGACAAAACTGTGTTATCTGTCAAAGACGAGAATTGGAGTAAAACTCAGAAAGATGTCTTTTTCATGTTTCTATCCATAATGCAGGTATCAGTTCTGGCCGCCGGCCTCTCTAGGGGAACGAGAGCGAACTGATGAGAGGCTCTTCATTGTGTCAGTCTGAAAGACTGCGGTGCTTTTGCGTACTTGTTGACGGTGTGACAGGAACTAAATGACTGGGTGAAAATCACACGCGTGAACGCTGCGTTAGCGCCCGCGGATGACGCCGCCGCGTGTGCTCTTCCCGCCGCATTCACCTGGATGCTGGTTCTCAACCTAAGAGCTGCTGTTGTCTGCTGAGAGACACCTGTGTTGCCATAGCAACTACTCGTGCACGGGATGATGTGTGTGTGTGTGGTGTGTGTGGTGTGTGTGTGTGAGAGGAGTGTGTGTGTGTGTGGTGTGTGTGTGTGTGTGTGTGTGTGTGTGTGTGCGTGTGTGTGTGTGTGTGTGTGTGTGTGTGTGTGTGTGTGTGTGTGTGTGTGCACGTGTGTGCGTGCGTGCGTGTGTGTGTGTGTGTGTGGTGTGTCTCTGTGTGTTTGTGTGTGTGTGGTGTGTGTGTGTGTGTGTGTGTGTGGGTGTGTGTGTGTGTGGGGGTGTGTGTGTGTGTGTGTGTGTGTGTGTGTGTGTGTGAGAGAGTGTGTGAGAGTGCGCGGTGTGTGTGCGTGTGTGTGTGTGTCTGTGTGTGTGTGTGTCTGTGTGTGTGTCTGTGTGAGCATGCGTGTGTGCGCACGCGCGTGTGTGTGCGCGTGCGTGTGTGTGTGGGGTGTGTGTGTGTGTGTGTGTGTAGTATGAAAGGAAGGAGAGATAGGGGCCTCATCTGAATGCTTGGCTGAATCTCTATAACTCGTCTCCAGCCTCTTTGCTCTCAGCAGCTGGACTAAAGCCAAGCAGCTGGCATTCTTCAGCTCTGTGTGTGTGTGTGTGCTGAACCTTTCTTAAAACACTTTACCTTTGCTTATACAGAGTGGATTTTTCCCCAATGAATCACCTTTTAATTACTTCCCTGCTGGAAAAAAGCTCAATTTTGGTACACAGTAGCTGGATTTTTGCTACTACTAGGTTGAAACTAGGTCTACTTGACAAGCTAGAAATGACGGCAGTGTCTAAATATGATATATAGTGATATGAAAATGTGTTTCTGGATTTTACTCCATCAAGGTGCCTGATTTGATTCTGCACTGTGTTCGATTGTCCCTGTTTACATCAGGACAGCACCCACTCAACGGGTGCTAACACAGATCTCCATAGCAACCACTGTAAACATCCTGTTTAATGAGTCATGTGATCCCGCTGTTAAACTCTCCCCACCTCCAAAGCGCTCTATAATTCAACTGTTTATTGTGTTCATACTTATTATATTCATTTTGTTCATCTTGAATGGCACTTTATTAATGTGTCAGCTTTGAGTTAATGATGTTTTTGATGAATATTGCTTCCCCTGGAAGAAAATATGCTGAACTTATTGTTTTAAACTTATCATATTTAACTACTGTAAGCATCCTTCCTTTATTAAGTGACAAAACTATTTTTTTTTAAAAATTTAGTTTTTATTTGATGCCTTTTGTTATGTTTAGCTTTATGCACTTTTGTTTTTTATTAAAGCTGAGATATGTCATTTTATACACCACTTATGTCACAAAATGGATCTGCAAAATTATTGTTTTCAAAAAGGTATTCTCCAAACACTTTACAATTAGATGCTTGTTTCCACCACAGGGGAAATATAATGAATGAATTAACCAATTCTGAATGAATGAATCCATTCTGGCTTTTTTCTTGAGTTTATATTTCATAATTCAGTCTTTTTCTGGCAATTAAAAAAAAAAAAAAATCATAATTGTGAGCTATAAAGTCAGAATTAAACCGACATTTTAAAGTCAGAATTAAAATTAAATTAAGCAAGAAAGAAACTCGCAATTCTGAGAAGAAAAGTAGGGGTTGTGAGCTACAAACTGAGCTACAAAAAAAGTCAGAATTTTGAGGGAAAAATTTTTTCCATGACGGAAACAAAACAAGTTTGTTTCACAATTCTGTTGGTTTGTTTTGTTTTTGTTTTACTCATAATTGCGAGAATAACGTTTGAATTGTGAGAGAAAAATAAAAAAAAGTAGTTTAAACCCTGATGGAAACAAGATCCCATACTTTCCCTGCCTCTCATTGGTCAAACAGACAGAAAGCCCCGCCCCAAACTCACGCCATTGGTTAAATTGTTGCTATGCTGTGCTGATCGTGTTGCTTTGGAAAACGCCACAGACACAGTGTTCATATACTTTGGTAGAATGAGTGGCTTATTTTTAGATGTATATTAAATTGTGAAAAAATATTTTAAGATTGAAAAAATAATAAGTAAACTGTCTATGTTTAACTCATCAATATCATTTGACCTATTCTTTTTCTCTTTAGAAAGAGCAAGATGACTTAATTTTGACCCCGGATGGAACGCGGGAGTTTATGACGTTTGAAATCCCTCTCAATGACTCGGGATCGGCCGGGTTAGGGGTCAGCGTCAAGGGCAATAGAGCTAAAGAGAGCCACGCTGACCTGGGCATTTTCGTCAAGTCCATAATCACTGGAGGAGCCGCTTGCAAGGTGAGGAGCAGAAGAGCGTCTCGCTGCAGCCCACAAGATCCAGGGGTGTGTTTGGATCCAGATCCAACTCCTCCTACCTTACATATACCTAAACCTATCCATTTCCACCCTCTGATCCCTAAACCTACCCATCTCCACCCCTAAACCTACCCATGTCCTCCCCTAAACCTACTCATCTCCATCCCTAACTAAACCTACCCATCTCCACCCCTAAACCTACCCATGTCCACCCCTAAACCTACTCATATCACCCCTAAACCTCTCCACCCCTCCTACCCATCTCCACCCTAATCCCTATCACCTCCCCCTTCTCCACCCTAAACCTACCCATCTCCCCCTATCCCCATCCCACCCCTAAACCTACCCATCTCCACCCTCTAAAACCTCTAAACTCTCCCCCATCTCCACCCCTAAACCTATCCCTAAACCTACTCCATCTCCACCCCTAAACCTCCCCATCTCCACCTCACCCCTAAACCTACCCATCTCCACCCCTAAACCTCCCCCCCATAAACCTCCTCCACCCTAAACCACCTCCTGACCCTAAACCTACCCCTAAACCTACCCATCTCCACCCTCTGATCCCTAAACCTCCCCCATCTCCACCCCTAAACCTACCCATCCTCCATACCCATCTCCACCCCTAAACCTCCCCATCTCCACCCCTAAACCTACCATCCCACCCTCTGATCTCTAAACCTCCCCCATCTCCACCCCTAAACCTCCCATCTCCACCCTAAACCTACCCTCCACCCCTAAACCTCCCCCATCTCCACCCCTAAACCTATCCATGTCCTCCCCTAAACCTATCCATCTCCTCCACCACTAAACCTACCCATCTCCACCCCTAAACCTCCTCCATCTCCACCCCTAAACCTACCCATTTCCACCCTCTGATCCCTAAACCTCCCCATCTCCACCCCTAAACCTCCCCCATCTCCACCCCTAAACCTACCCATCTCCACCCATAAACCTCCCCCATCTCCACCCATAAACCTACTCATCTCCATCCCTAAACCTCCCCCATCTCCACCCCTAAACCTCCCCCATCTCCACCCCTAAACCTACTCATCTCCATCCCTAAACCTCCCCCATCTCCACCCCTAATCCTCCCCCATCTCCACCCCTAAACCTCCCCCATCTCCACCCCTAATCCTCCCCCATCTCCACCCCTAAACCTCCCCATCTCCACCCCTAAACCTACCCATCTCCACCCATAAACCTCCCCCATCTCCACCCCTAAAGCTACCATCTCCACCCCTAAACCTACCCATCTCCACGTTCAGATCATTAAACCTACCCATCTCCACCCTAACCCTACCAATCTCTACCCCCTAGACGTGGATCCAACCACGCCCCCTGGAACTTGTGGGCTGCAGCGAGCCCTACTGGGGTCTCTGATTGGCTAAACATTTTTTAATGTTCATATATTCCAAAGGAAATTTGAATATGTTCTTGTTTGTGCGATCACAGGATGGGCGGCTGAGGATAAATGACCAGCTGATAGCGGTTAATGGAGAGTCTCTACTGGAGAAAACCAATCAGGAAGGGATGGAGACGCTCCGCATGTCCATGTCCATCGAGGGCAACAAGAGAGGCATGATTCAGCTGATCGTGGCCCGGCGGGTCGCAGGGAGGGCAGAGGTCAGTCATCCACTGTCTGTAACACACAGTAACCACAGATCTGTGTTTACATAATATTATTTGGCTCTAAACTGTGGTTTGAATTCCCAACATGCCCTTGTGAAAAAGAAGTGTGCTTAATTGTATTGAATGTGCTCTTGCAGTGTGCTAAAATAACATTTCTAATAACTGCACTTACAGACAGTATAATATTATTGAAACAAAAGGCCACTCGAGTGTACTTAAAGAGACATACTTTCATGCACTTTCTACTCATGTCAAATTCAAAGTTTTACTTTTAAAGTACATTTTAACTTAGTTTTAATAATTGTTTGTCGTGCTTTAAAGTACACTTATTTTGATGTGTTGAGTAATATACCAAATCACAAGTAAAGTACTTGATTAAAAATGTAACTGTAGTTATTTAGTATTAATTGTAATGTTAATATATTTTACCTTTACTAAATGCCAATTTTTTTACAAATGTGTAATTACAAAAATATCGAAATATGTGACACAAGTTTCAATAGAAATTACATTAAAGTCAGTGTTTACCACACACACTGTATATTTACGGCTGCCCAAGTATATTTGGTGACACATTTTTGTTTTTATTACTATTACTATCCTCTTACACTTTTTTTTATCCGACCAAGAAAATGAAACCATCCGCGATGGATTAACTAGTGGAAAATCTCCCCTCGCCCTACACGTTTCGTAGTTCTGTGTGCCCAAGAACTGTCGACACTCCCACAGAAAATCTCCGGTGTTTCCCATACGTTCATTTATTTGTAACGAGCTGCCTCAATATCAACCGCCCGCTGCCATCAACTCCTGCGTGACGAGCGCGACTTTAGCACTATATTTAGCAACTTTCAGACCCTTTTGGTGGCTTTTACTGACAAACCTAGCGACTTTTTTGAAAAAAAACGTAGCTTTCATTCATTTGGAAGATGTCGCCAGTACTTCCCCGGGCCACGAGCGCGAGGTCTGACTCTGTCCCCTCTCTCTGCGTCTGCTCTGAGCACAGTGTCCGTTTCAGCAGTGTCGCTTACTGACTGTTTGGACTTTTAAATGTGAACATAGTAATATGCTACTCAGACGCAGGCAGTGCGCTGAATGACACGAAACAGTATCCAAAACCACCGCATATAGTCGCTTTTTAGTGTAAGTTAGATGTATATTGATTTTATCAGACGATGTCGTGATTATAAATCAGGATTTAAGGAGTATAGTGAGTGTTTCCTGGCTAACATGTAGTATTGATAGGTCGTTTTTATGTATGACTATAGAAAATATAATGTGAACAGCTTTATTGGGCATTCAGTTGTATTACAGTATGTGACCGTTCATAGAGTAGAACAGATCTGAAGTGCCGAAACTCGTCTGTGCGCAAACTTGACGCAATGACGTCATAAATATGCAAATTTATATGTGACGTCATCTGCCGCCACAAGTCTCACAAAATCCTTGTTGGAAGCACTGTTAAAGTACAGTATATTTTAGTTTGCCCATTTGTTAGTATATAAATAATTATGTAATGACATATACAATGTACATAAAGTGCGACATAAGATCACTCTAAAGTTCAGATAATTGTATTTAATATAGCAGTTAGTTGCAATTCATTATTATGCAAATAAGTGTGAGAAAACAAATCAGTTTAAAGAATTTATTTTTCACAAGGGTGTACTAGTTTTTGTTGCTTTTATTTTACTAGAAAAAACATTTGTCTGTCTGTTAAAGGTTATTTCTGCAAACACATGCCACCATGAGAAATGATTTTGCCTATAACATTTGTAGAATCATTTCCTCAAATTAACCCAAATTAAGCATTAACCTCACTACATGTTATCAGACTTATTCAGTAGGAAGACAAGAAGCTTGAGTATAGGCCCAATTATTCCAGAGTTCCATGTTAAGGGTATTGTAGCAGTGATACCGAGAAGTTTTCATTTCAATGCAGTTCCAAAGATTCAGTTTTTATGATTTTGCATCATCTCGAACGTATTTGTTTTGATTCGTTGCATGTGAATGGTTTGGTGTATTAAACTTTTATTAATATTTGCCCAACATGGCCTGACGATGATCTGACCCAAATTTGAGGATCAAAGCCGAAGGATAAATTTGAAAAGTATGTTTTGTCAAAATGCTGGGAAATGTAGTGTGACATAAATTGAAAGATTGAACTCTGCATGACCTAAGGAACCAGAACCGTTGGTTTTACGGATGTGAGAGTGTTGATGGCGATTCGAGAGTTGCACTAAAATGGCAACCAGATACATTACCGACTTTTCCCATACGGTTCTAGAGGCTGCTATAGACTAACAGACAATAGTTCAGCGCAGGTCTTTATATTCTGATGAAATGGCTTTCATCCTGCATACAGATGAACGGAGCGGCGTCTGAGTGACAGACAGACTGAGTTGAGTAGTGTGTGCGGACGGGGAAGTTTGACTGCAGAAAAAGGGAATTAAAGTGAGTAGTTCTTATCAGACAGACACAGGAGACGGAGACGGAGAGAGAAAGTGACACGGGGGTGTGAGCGGCGGATTGCGATCGAAAGCAATTTGACCGCTGAAATGCTCATGCTGATTTATACTGATAACAGATGGCAGAATGAAATATCAAATATCAACTTCAAATGCCGTCTTTTCCATCCCCCCTCTTTCCCCAGTGCAATCCTTTGGATTGTGTGTTTGTGTTTCGTGCTTTTTTTTTTGCCCGCACAGAGTCATAACATCTGAAAGTGTAATCTAACACTTATCTTTCTAAAGAATATATGACAGGCGCTTTGAAAGCGCTGCGTTAGGAGGAGATGGACTTCAGAATGATGACTGCTTATGGAAATGAGACGATGGCGTCTGTGGATGTTTCTCAGAGGAGAGGGTCGTTGCTCAGAGCTCAAGGGACTTCATAGAGTCTTCTTTATGGTTCTTTTAGATATCGGCTGTGTCTCGGATATTTATTTCTTCAAATTTATTGGGAAAAATAAAAATAGACAGTAACAAGACTAGGGTTGTTCCGATTCCGATACTAGTATCGTAAATTCCTCCGATACCACAAAAAATTCTGGCATCGGTATCGGCGAGTACTTGAACCCATGTTCCGATCCGATACCATGTTCTTACACGAGACCTATAGTTATGCCCGCTAGCTTTGCTTAATGCTGCAAATCAGAAATCAACTCTTCTTCGCTGCTCAGAATGCAAACAAAGTAAGTTGTGCTGTGCTGCCACAAACAACCACTATTTAAAGCAGCAAATAAGTAAATCATTGCCAGTAAATCACTCGCATATGCGACGAAATCTTCACCCTGAGCGACTAAATGAGGTCTGATATTAATAATACGTGCTCCGATATTACTCGCCAGTGTGTGAGTTGGAGGCGGTGTATAAGTTTAGCACAGATATATTTTCATCAACTCTGACCGCATCAATGTTTCACTCTCCGTCAAGCGATCGGTGCTATTTTTCAGTTCATCTGAATGGATGCGCAGCGCACCTGTATTTGACGTACCGTAAGCTCTAGTTTGAGGCACACGACTCGCCGTCGCTTTGCTTTCTTCAAAGAGAGAGAGAGAGAGAGCGAGAGAGACTTACATGTAGCGCGTCAGTTCTGTGTGGTATGTAAACGATATTCTTTGTTGTATTTTCCTGTCAAAATAACGGAGTTCGTTTGGAATTCTTCAGCTTTTAAGAACTGCCGGGTTCTCTGGTAGTAGGCGGAGCTAATGCGCAAGCGGCAATCTCATTGGCTGACACTCGCCTATTATCGTCCCTGTTTTGATTTCAGCAAATCAGTTCAAGCCAATACAGACAACGTGATTAATATTCATGAATCCAGCATCTCGTTATTCCTTAGTGTGTTTTATATTGTTTTTAGTAGAATTCATAGTATGATTATTATCTTATCAGTATTATTGATAGTCCCCCCCCCATTTTTTTACAGAAAAACTGAATGACCAAAACAGCACCACCACCAGTCCTAAGTTCAGTTAAAATGACTAATGTGCATTCATACATGCCAAGTTTTAATATATATATATAGAGAGAGAGAGTCTGGCGAGGATCCAAAAAAATAGATAATGTTTGGAAAATGGCACAGCTTTTTAAATGCTTTTTATGGTGAAGCACACCATAAAATAATTGTAACAATTCATACAGGGCTAGTTGTACATAAAGCTGTATAACCAGATACACACTCAGGTATCGGATCAGTACTCGGTATCGGCGATACCCTGAGCCTAGGTATCAGAATCGGTATCGGGAAGGGAAAAAGGGTATCGGAACATCTCTAAACGACGATGGGTGGCTTTCAGTAAGAGTACAGCGCTATAAAATTAAAGTGGATCCTATAGCTCAGATTTGTGCTATTTAATGAGAAATGTTTGAATTTATGATGAAGCAGCACAATTTTAGATATTGATGAGATTTGTGCTGAAACGTATTTTATAAGGAGACAAATCCAGAAACTCACCTATTGGTTTATCCATTGGATTTTTTCAACCACATCTTCTGCTCGCCAAATCTGTATTTATTTAATAAAAAATACAGTAAAAACAGTAATATTGTGAAATATTATTCAGATTTAAATTAACTGTTTACTATTTGAATTCATTGTAAAATGTAATTTATTTCCGTGATCAAAGCTGAATTTATCTCAGCATTATTTCTCCAGTCTTCAGTGTCACATGATCCTTCAGAAATCATAATAATATGCTGATTTTGTTATTTCTGATTATTGTCAATTTTGGAAACAGTTGTGTTGCGTCATTTTTATTTTTATTTTTCAGGATTTTTTATGAACAGAAACTTCAATGAAAAGTATTTATTTGAAATATAATATTTTGTAACATTTTAAATGTCTTTACAATTTAATATATCCTTGCCGAATAAAAATAAGAATTTCTGTCAACTAAAATAAAATTAACTAAAAATAAATAAACAAACAAAGTTACTGACCTCAGACTTTTGAATGGTAATGTATACTTATCAGTATAATTATGTATATTTTTTTTCTTAGGAAGCACAAAAGTACAATAATAATTAAAATTAACTAACAATCTGTCAACAAAACGTTAATTTCAAGGAAAGGTATTCATGTCAAAGTGCATACATTTAAAACTTAAAACATCTCAAGTAAAATAAAATCTAATTTAAGTATTAAGGGCGTCAAACTGAACATATGGCTCAATTTTTTTGGATTCCTCCATTGTATGCCCCTCGGATGGCCAACTATTTTCAGCTTACTGCCACTCTCTCTAACTTCAGGACCCCTCTACACTGAATTGGGTGAATTCACCCCCCCCCTAAACCCATAAAACAATCCTGTCCCACCACAGACTAAACCTAACATAATGAAAAAAAAAGTATTTACTATAACCAATTCTTACTAATGTAAAAGAAGTATACTGTGACTATACTCATACCTTTTCTTGTAAATTTTTGAATTGTTTTTAGCTTTATTTTCATTTAAAATGTGTTGTGTGTTAAAATGTCTTTATCTTCTTAAATGTGGTGTATATAATATGTATAGTTTTAACTTTTATTTTAGATTTTTCTTATTTGCGATATAGGAATAAAAAAATAACTGTGAATCGTCCTCTCTGTACTTTGTATTTTAATGCTAAAACAACTTTATATATTTTACTGTCACATAAAAAAAAACACAGCCCTTAAGAATACACAGCTCTCCCTTCCAAGGTTAGAAAATAATTTATCACATCTTATCAAATAATACACAATATAAGCATTTAAAACACATAATATCTCTTTAGAAAAACTCAGGAGAAAGAGCCGCGTCTTCTCGCGCCGCCGCGGCACACAAATTGCTATTCATCAAAGTTGTTTTTTTGAAAAAAAATAAAGTTGCCTTTAGTCATGCGCGCATCTTTATTACTTACCTCTCTCTGTAGGCAGCCTGAGACGTTTGCGCACACACACACACATGGTGAATCTGACTGATTGGTTTAGACACCCTAATGCTCGTGCTGTTTTGTTTTTTTTCTCGATCCAGTGAAGATTTTTATTAGTCACCAGAAATTAGGTTGCAAGAGAGAAGAAATAATAATTAAAATAGTCTCTGTAGTAGAATTTATTTTTTTATTGTATATTATTTTCCTTCTGTACCAGGAGAATTGGGTGAAATCAGTCTGTCTAGTAAAAGGTAATGTGTGTTAAAAGCTTGATGCGATATAGGAATGTGAAACTTTCTAAAACAAGCAAACTCACAAGCTGACTGAAAACTTAAACCCACAGAGAAGCCTCGTTTGCTGGTGACCCGCGACACACAAGAGCACACCGCTGCGCTCAGATCAGCCTTTATTAGTGGCAGTGTGAAGCTGATTGGACCTGTTTGAGAGCAGCAGACCTCACGCTGACTTCTGTCCCCTCACATACACACACACACACACACGTCCCATCCATCCTCTCTCGCTCGTCCCAACCAAGGTCACCCGTCGCCTTCAGGAGCGCCCGGGCTCAAGGTCGCTTCTTATCTGTCTGTCAAACGAGGATGAGGACGGTTGCTTTCATCCTTTTCATCCAACTTTGAAGTGCAGCCGGGCTCCCGCTGTGTACCAACATACACCATAAATTGCTCTTTGATATGGCATTCAGAGAGAGGGAAAGCTGAAATAAGAAAAAGAGAGATGGAAAGAAGAGGAGAATGATGGGTAGTGAGAGATTGCAGGGGCCACTGAAGGAATCAGAGATTGTGCGGCGCTGCTCTCTCTGACAGCCGGCGCTTTGCTACTGTCATACAGCAAATGCTGGAAAACAGAGGCCAGCATTAAAATGAATAAGATCCATCACTGTCCGCTGGCCTGTGTGTGTGTGTGTGTGTGTGTGTGTGTGTGTGTGTGTGTGTGTGTGTGTGTGTGTGTGTGTGTGTGTGTGTGTGTGTGTGTGTGAGTGTGTGCGTGTGTGTGTGGTGTGTGTGTGTGTGTGTGTGCGTGCGAGTGTGTGTGCGTGAGTGTGTGTGTGTGTGTGTGCGGTTGCGTGCGTGTGTGCGTGCGTGCGTGCGTGCGTAGGTGTACTGTGTGTGTGTGTGTGTGTGTGTGTGTGTGTGTGTGTGTGTGTGTGTGTGTGTGTGTGTGTGTGTGTGTGTGTGTGTGTGTGTGTGTGTGTGCGTGTGTGTGTGTGTGTATAAGTGTGTACGTGTGTGTGTGTGTGTGTGTGTGTGTGTGTGTGTGTGTGTGTGTGTGTGTGTGTGTGTGTGTGTGTGTGTGCAAGTGTGTGTGTGTGATGTGTGTGTGTGTGCATTTGTGTGTGTGTGTGTGTGTGTGTGTGTGTGTGTGTGTGTGTGTGTGTGGGTGGTGTGTGTGTGTGTGTGTGTGTGTGTGGTGTGTGTGTGGGGTGTGTGTGTGTGGTGTGTGTATGTGTGTGTGTGTATACGTGCGTGTGTTTGTGTGTACGTGTTCGTGTGTGTGTGTTTGTTGTCCAAAATACAGTTGAACGTTTGCTTATGTGTGTGTGTGTGTGAGTGTTTGTGTGTGTGTGTGTGTGTGTGTACGTTGTGGTGTGTAGGTGCGTGTGTGTGTGTGTGTGTGTTGTGATTGTGTGTGTGTGTGTGTGTGTGTGTGTGTGTGTGTGTGTGTGTGTGTATACGTGTGTAAGTGTGTGTGTGTGTTGTGTACATATGTAACGTTTGTGTGTGTGTTGGTTGTCAGTGTGGTTATTAGTAATAGCTACTGTGAAATGTGGTTCAAATACATTTTTATATGTTTGCATAGACACTAAACATCTACATCTGAAATATACACACATTTGGTATGAACATATTAGAAGCGCATGTTTTATGAATCATTTAATGTTCGTACAATATTGAATGTATTGGATATATAGGTTGATTTTATTGTATTTAATAAGTTGATGATTAAAAATGCTCAATGGCATCACATTCAACTTTTTTTCCTGTACTGTGAAGTTTCTGATGCTATATTTTTTTTTCTGGTGCTATATTTCTGGTGCTAGTTTCTGGTGCTATATTCAGCTCATTTTGAGTTTGTTCGTTCATCCATTCTATCCAATGTCTAAACTTGCACATTTTAGAAACGTGTAATTATTACTTAATGTTATAGACACATGCTTTACAACTTAAAAAATACTACAAATATACACACACTTTTATATATTGTTGAGTGCTTTTTAGTGCTTTTATTGTTAACTAAAACAAAAACTTAAAATATATAGTGTTAATTGAAATGGGTGATAAAACGGGTTTACTTTGAAGTACTAAAGTAACTAAAACTGAAAAAAATTACAAAAGCACATGCCAAAATATCTACTATTAAAATGAAAACTGAAAATATAAAAATACAACTTAATTTGAAATAGTAATATTTGAATAGTATATAAATAATATTAAAATAACACTTGTTGAGAAGTATTTAAGGTAGAGAAAAAAAAAAAAAAATATATATATATATGTTTCTAAAGCTGAGCATACATAAATACTTTTATATGTTTATATGTCAATATATGCGTCAGTGCTTATAAACGATACATCTAAACGTCATGTATGAATACTAATGAGATGCAGGCTGCAGCTGTCTTCAGATACACACTTCCTCATCTCTACAGCTCTTTGGGTTGTTTTAAATGTGCTTTATAAATAAATAATGCATATGATTCATCTTGAGATTGACATCTTAGAAGGGAGCGTTATTTCTTCCAATGTTTTAAAGCAGCGTTTGTTTCTCGAGCACATGTGATGATGTCTGGGAAGGCATTTCATGATTTAAAGTTGAACAGTTTGTGCTTCTGACTGAAGGCACTTTCTCTCTGGGCTCGTCGATGGATCTGGGAAAGGCCTGTCATGGAGACAGTGACCTGATTTTGTCACAGTTACAGTAGATCCAAAGGCTCAAACTGTAAATGAAGGGTTTAATAATCAGCCGCTGACTTGAGTGAAACGTTCTTGTCTGAAATGGGTTTCAAATTGAGAAGTGAAGCGTATAATCTGGACTATCTCTCACACTGCCTTTGGTAATTGAAGCAGTGATGTTCTTCATAAGGGATTGTCGTGACCCAGATAATGATGTGATGTATTATTGGTCATTGCGTTTTCTTCTTCAGCTCAATAATTGAGGCGGCGATTCCAATCGATGGCTTTCGGTTTCTATTAATATAAGGTCATAAGTTCTCAGGCAATTAAAAGTCTGGCAGTCATTTGAATTCAATTCATTTATTAAAATACTTTAAAACTTATTATGTTGCTTTCGTCGTAGTAAAATCCCAGGACAAAAACTGCATTTGTTTTAGTAAACTTAAGCAGAAATGGAGCTTTCAGTATTTAACGCACTTAATATTATACATGTTTTGTATGAAGTTATCAAAGTTCACCAGAGTGTTCAAAGACAGCCTCTGAGGATTGTGGGTAATTGGAAGCGTATGTTCCTCTTCATAAAGGTCGGCATCTGAGCCTATCAGTGCTGGATTATTAAAATGAGAAATTAATACATTTCCTCCGGATTGAATGTGTTCAATTAGTTTCCCACGCCTCTAGTGTGCTGTTAAACTGGCTTGTGTTCATCTGTGACACAGCGCTGTCATTACGCTTCGTTAGTGACATACAGCTGGACAAGTTCAATGTTACAGTGCAAAAATAGCATTGAGCTTTTTATTATTTATAGTTTTTGTATTTATTTATGTATTTTTGTAAGTCAACAGCAACAGAGATGTAACAGTAACTGAGTGCAACGGGGTCAACGAGACGAGAGTCGAGCGGATCCAAGTACAAGCTTTGATTCTTAACATGGACATAAAACAGTGAACAGCAAACAGTGTACTAAACGACACGACTAAAGAGAGATCCAAGGTCAGCTATAAACTACAGGGCAGGTAGAGATCATACACAGCCTAGGATACAGATACGAATGACTCGGGCAATAAACTAGACTCAGAAAACACAGAAGCAGCTATCACTGGAAGAGCTATAAACGCTTGACAATACTCGACGATCTGAAAGAGGAAGTCCAATGTCTGATTGGATTCAGCTGTGTGTGTGTGTGTGTGTGTGTGTGTGTGTGTGTGTGTGTGTGTGTGTGTGTGTGTGTGTGGTGTGTGTGTGCGTGCGTGCGTGCGTGCGTGCGTGCGTGCGTGCGTGCGTGCGTGCGTGCGTGCGTGCGTGCGTGTAGTCAGTGCAATGGATGATGGGAACTGTAGTCCGGAGGGACATGTGTGTGTTGTGAGAGTCAATATGATGGAGAGGTGATCTCTTGTGGCAGTCGGACGGAGGTCCACGAACCGGATTCGTGACACTGAGCTTGGCATAATAAAACAATAAAAACATGATGAAATACATACAGTACTTGTTTGAATTATGTGCTTACAAATACTTTTATGATGCCACTCTCATTTGTAATTGGCAAACATCAAAGCATAACAGAAATTATTCAGTTTCACTTAAATAAATTAATATCCTTCATTTCAATAAAAAATTAAATAGTTTTTGGTGAATATAAATGTCTTTAAAACGAAATGTATATACATACACAGTATACACATTAATAAAATATGTCTATATAGTCATAATGATAAATAAGATGATATTAATACATAATAATGTAAATAATATAGACATGTATACACACACACAAACACACACACACATGTGTGTGTATATATATATATATATATATATATATATATAATAATTATTTTTATATTTTTTTTGTTTATTCATTTTATGAAAATTACACATAATATTGCCATTAAAATGCCATTTTATAATATTTGTATGATATATGCCTCCTTTGTAACTTGTTATGCTACAAACAACACTGTACATTTAATAACACAGTATATTTTATTGCGACTGGATTTTAATATTCAGTGTAAGTATTTTTTTTCTTACTTTTTCCTGACTCTAAGTGTGAATTTGCATATAACACACCCATCTTCATGCATATTCATAGGTCATGTCTGAAGAACTGTGAAGGGCCCTCTGGTCCCCTGGTTTATTCACGGTTTATTTGAGGATATTGTCTTTTTTTCTACAAAGAGAAATGAAAGTTATTGCTCATAGCTGGAATTCCTCCAGGGAGCAGAGAAATGCACACTCGGAGACGCTCCGTTCTTTGACAGTATGGGATTTGCATCAAGCCAAAGATAGTTTGATGTTTAATATATCCTTAGAAGGGTTTCTCATTTCCTTCGTTCAGATTATATGATCTTTGTAGATTAGTCTCAGGGGAGGTGTACAGTAACCTGGTAGATGTTTGATGCTGTCTGCTCTAATTGCCAGCCAATGAAAGAGAGCTAAATGTAGAGTATAGCACAGCAGCTGAAGCCTGCTTTACACTATATGAACAAGAAGTGAGTGAGTAAAGCTACAACATGCTTGCGTTGTGCTTTTATACTGTCAGCGTTTTTGCTGCGTAACCGAGCTGAGACACTATTTTGCACCTGGTAGATACATTTACTTAGATAAATGTGCTTGAGAAGCATCGCTGCATAAGATATTAAGTCTTGTGTTTGGAGGATATGTTTTTGATATAAATACTTTTTTGTCACTGAGCTGGCTGATTTTTGCCCCTTTTATTTGAACCAAAATGTAAAATGTGCTCACCCTCAGGCCATCCGAGATGTAGATGAGTCTGGTTTCTTCATCAGATTTGGAGAAATTTAGCACTAAATCACTTGCTCAGCAATGGATGCTCTGCAGTGAATGGGTGCCGTCAGAATGAGAGTCTGATAAAAACATCACAATAATCCACAGCACTCCAGTCCATCAGTTAACATCTTGAAAAGCCAAAAACTGAGTGTTTGTAAGAAACACATTTATCATTAAGATGTTTTAATTTCAAAACTTTGCTTCCAGCTAAACTACAAGTCTATAATCCATGATCCTGCTCTCTCTTAAAAAAAATAAAAAAAATAAATAAAAAAAAAGTCTTCTGGTCTGAATCATGAGATAAATCTGCACAGATCAAGCATCCTTTACAAGCCACAACAAATCTGTGGGTGGATTTTTATGTGAGAGACACCAGGAAACTTTTTCACTGGGGGAAGCATTATTATGGATTATGGATTCATATTTGGTCCAGAAGCCATAATTTGAAGTAAAACCTGTCTTAATGATGGACTTCTCACAGTTTTTGGCTTCTCAAGATGTTAATCAATGGAGTGGTGTGTATTATTGTGATGTTTTTATCAGCTGTTTGGACTCTCATTCTGACGGCACCCATTCACTGCAGAGCATCCATTGCTGAGCAAGTGATGCAATGCTACATTTCTTCAAATCTGCTAGTTTTGGAAGGCATAAGTGGGAGCATATATCTTCAGCAGATGTTCATTTTTTGGTGAATTATTCTAGTGTAAACAAGTGGAAAGTCTGCCAGTACATCAAGACAAAGTATACTTATATACTTAAGGTGCAATATGGCTGTATTAAATGGATAATATCTTATTCAGTGCTGCTTCGAATGTAAATGTATTTTGTTTTAAGTATGTTTAGTTATGTTTAATATCCATTTAAAAACACATTAAGAAGTAATTTTTCAGTGCTGAAATCAGTTATGAGTGCCAAAATAAATACTTTCTGCTTTAGTTATTGCAATTTTAGACTCTAATTCATTAGCATTCTTATCAAACTTCATCCCCAATTATGAAAAACAGTGCATCTTGATTTTTTTTACTGCTAAAGTGCCTCCTGTGCATAAAAACAACCCATGTGGTTTGTGTCCACATGACGTTCATGAGAGCTGACATCAGGAAAGAAGTGCCATGCTGGCTATAGAAAATCGTCCCGCTGAAATGAGGGTCTGATCGATTGTGTCTTGAGAGAGATATCAATCAGCCTGACTGCTAAATTATGGTTTTATTAGTGTTGAGCCAGACTGCCGCTCCGCGGGGCGAAGCGGGGCATGATGGGACGCATCCACACGCGCCAGGCAATAAGAGAAGGACTTCTGGATCAGTACTTCATTAGTTTATTTACTCTCTGATGGACTTCTATGACATGAGCTCATGGTGACTTACTGATGTCATATCACTGGGACAGGGATTCATGAGGAGGACAGAGGCATCATGGGAAATGTAGTTTTGTGCCACACAGAAATAGGAAAGTCTGTGTGTGTGTACGAGGCAGGTTTGTTTGACTGGAGGTGTCCAGGGAGCAGAAGCCCGGCTCCGAATGAAGACGCTCTCTGTAATGCACTTACAGCTCAGCAGGGAAACTCAATTGGTGCACCTGTGAAAGTAATTGATTGAATGAAAGGGCAGCGTACTAAAGCACAGTGGCATTGTGCAGATTAGGTGTCACGACAGCCACTCGA
Organism: Ptychobarbus kaznakovi; assembly: GCA_027422405.1. Classification (NCBI taxonomy): domain Eukaryota; kingdom Metazoa; phylum Chordata; class Actinopteri; order Cypriniformes; family Cyprinidae; genus Ptychobarbus; species Ptychobarbus kaznakovi. The sequence continues at coordinate 16,378,814 of CM049814.1, read as the reverse complement.
TCTGACTCACTCACACTTCACAAGGTGAACAGAGACAGTTGTGTACAGAAGAGATCAGCGTAGCTTTCATTTGCTCTTTGTTGTCGGTAAAAATGTCTCTTTTTAAAATGCAGTTAAATACGTAGTATAAATAATAATAATAACTTAACTATATTGATGTATTTACACACTCTTTTCACTTCAAAAAATATATAAATAATCAAAATACAGTGTATTAAAATTTTGATATGTAAATATGTTTTGTTTATAATGTATAAATAAAGCAAGTGTATAATATGAGTGTTACTTTAGTATCATTGAAATACCATTGTAGTTGTTGTGAATATTTTTAATCAATATTTATTTGTATATTTTCCATTTTAAGTTCAGTTAGCTTTAGTAATTATATTGTGTATTTTTACTGTGTGTGTACATAGTATATAATTTATTATATACTTAAATATAAAATACATTAACGTAAAACACATACATGTAAAATACAATTAAATCTAAATGTATACATATGATGTATGTTATTATGTAAAGATTATTAATGTATGCATCTGAAACTTTAATATTGTAATGAACAGCTATCTTTGATCAGTCCGTTCCCTCTCCCTCTGGTCATGCTGTAGATGCCACAGGCATGAGTGCTTTATCATGTGACGGCCTGTATTTATATATCAACATATGTCCAGTATTCAAGCAATGCTCCCACACAGGTGACCTAGTTTAGCCAATCACAATAAAAGTCACTTACATAAAGAAGTCATTAAGGTACAGTAACAAAAAACAGCCTTTTTAATGATAAATAGTCAGAGAAAACTAAATTACAATGTTTTGGGTGCAAAACATTGACTAATGCTGTATTATATGTGGACTTTAAATGTGTAGAATTTGGCTCCGTTAACTAATGCGGTTGTACCCATTCAGTGCCCTTACTCTCACCACTGAGAGAATTAATTCACCCATTATGGGGACACATAATACACTGTCATTGGCTCAAAAGCACAGGGTAAATTTGAGCAGTTCGACCCACAGCTGCACAGCCTCGGGTACTTGTAGCCGTCATAATCCACTTGAAAAATAGACTGAAAATATGTGGGAGAGGACAACAGATCTGCCATAGAAATGGATTCATCTGCTCTCTATACAGCCGGGTAAATGAATGCCAGGAGAAGGAGACAATGGGATTGGAGAGATGCGATATAGAGGGCTAATGAGGCTGTCTGGGTCTCTAGAGAGAGCTGGACAGAGCAGAGGCTGCATGTGACAGCTTAAGACCTGTAATTACAGGCCGAGAGGAGGAGAGGGGCGCTGGATTAAGACCTCCTAAACAGCATCAGGAGGCCAGCCCAGTCTGGAAAGTGTGTGTGTGTGTGTGTGTGTGTGTGTGTGTGTGTGTGTGTGTGTGTGTGTGTGTGTGTGTGTGTGTGTGTGTGTGTGTGTGTGTGTGTGTGTGTGTGTGTGTGTGTGTGTGTGTGTGTGTGTGTGTGTGTGTGTGTGTGTGTGTGTGTGTGTGTGTGTTAGAGAAAGGATTAGAATGACTATATGATGCTGCTATGTAGACAAGGAGATTCTCACTGCCATCCAAGGTCAGAGAGGATTTGCTCAAATGCCGTTTAATGTAAAATATGAATACAAGGTTGTGTAGTACAGTGATTTTATCATGGTTAAGGCAACAATATGAAAAAGAACAGTGCTCAATTGTTGCATTTATTCCATTACTTTTTATTTTTATTTTATTTGTGTATTTTCTGAAGGATTTACTAGTAGATGGATGGATGGATGGATGGATGGATGGATGGATGGATGGATGGATGGATGGATGGATGGATGGATGGATGGATGGATGGATGGATGGATGGATGGATGGATGGATGGATGGATGGATATAGATGGATGGATAGGTAGATGGATGGACAGATGAATAGGTAGAATGAAGAATGGATGGACGGATGAATAGGTAGAATGAAGAATGGATGGATAGATGGATAGGTAGAATGATGGATGGATGGATAGAATTATGGCTGGATGGATAGACAGACAATGGCTGGATGGATAGGTAGAATGATTGAAAGTTATGGATCGATGGTTGGAAGGATGTGTAAAATGATGGACAGGTTGAAGTATGGATGGATGGGTAGATATATGGATAGGTAGAATGATATGTAGAACAGTGGATGGATGGATAGATGGATGGGTAGAATGATATGTAGAACAGTGGATGGATGGATGGATGTGTAAAAGGATAGGTGTATAGGTAGAATAATGGATGGGTAGATGGATGGATGGAAGGATAGAAGGATAGGTAAAATGCTGAATGGATGGACAGATGGATGAATAGGTAAAGTGATGGGGGGGTTTGATGGATGGATAGGTAGAATGACAGATGCAGGACAAACTGCAGACTGCCAATCACAGCCTCACAGGAAGACAGACTCAAAGGGAGTGTTTTAATACACATGCTAATCCTGTTTGAGAAAGCACTAGATTAGGGGAGATTACGCCAGGAGTAGGCAGAATAAATGGGTTCATAATAACTGTTCACCTCCCTTCCCTCCCAAAGATCTGTGTCTCCAACAAGCAGATCATTTCAACCAATCACCCTCTATTTTCTTTAAGAAATACTTCCTCATCTCGTTTTTATCTTCCTCTCGTTCTGTCACGACTGTCAGACTTCAACAAAGGTTCATAAAACAAATCCTGGTTTTGTAATGAAAAGCTCATTGAGGAGAGTCAGGCTGAGCGGTTTATTGTCAGGCTGCCCGTGGCACTTGCGTCGGATGAAGTTGTAATTGCGTTGACCCCTTCTATGTGTGCTGTTTTATCAGGCCCAGCGAGATAAGTCAGCAGCTCTAGACTTCATTAAACATCTCATCTATATTAAACAGTCTGTAGTTTCCCTCCTGAATACAGCATTTGTTGTCCCCACCGCAGCGCCACAGACGCCCTGAGCAGATTGAGTAAGATATGTCTTGTGTGATCTGCATCTTGCTGTCCAGGATGAATCTGGATTCTCAAAATTATTTTTGGTTGCTATTGATCAGAAGACATTAGAGTCATTCCTCCATACAGTATGTCTCCTCTGGTATGTATGGGAAAATCCCACAGAGAGGATCTGGGCACACACAGATTACCTGATCGTTAACTAGTATCTCATACCCCAGCCTTAGCTAACCAGAGCAAATCATTGGTTTACCAGCAACTCTACTCGAACCTAGTTGACTCTAGTTGACTCCTATGCACTTGTATTTTCTTATAGTCACTAATACTCTCTTGTGTTTTTGATTGATAACGTAGTAATCATTGTTATTACTACTAACATTTAAGTCAGAGATGTGCACAAACCTCTACCCTACAAGTATTTAACATTGATGCATAATGTGTCCTGTACCATTTGTGTTCCGAACATGATATTGTGAACCCACATTTCTAAGATATCAGACTTGTAATGTTTTCCCAGTGGACTATAAATCAAGTGAAACATCTAACAGACCTATAGTGAAAGAGAGACCAGTATGAAACACTATCAAGAAAACCCAAGGAATGGAAAGACAGTAGGATGGATGGATGGAATGATGATGGATAGATGCTTGAGTAGATGGATGGATGGATGGATAGGGATGTAGCATAATGATGGATCGGTAGATCGAAGGAAGGATGGATAGAGGGATGAGTAGATGGATAGATGGATTGGTAAAATGATGATGGATAAGTAGATGGATGAAAAACAGTAGGATGGATGTATGGATAGATGGATGGATGAATGTATAAGTGGAACAATCAATGGATGGATGAATAGATAGGAAGAACAATGAATGGATGGATGGATAGGTAGAATGATGATGGTAGACGGATGGATATATGGATATAAGGATGGATGGATGGATGGATGAATGGATAGATGGATGGATGGATGGATGGATGGATGGATGGATGGATGGATGGATGGATGGATGGATGGATGGACGGACGGAACGGACTGGACGGACGGACGGACGGACGGAATGGATGGATGAATGGATGGATGATAGGTAAAATGATGATGGATAAGTAGATGGATGAAAAACAGTAGGATGGGTGGATAGATGTATGGATAGATGGATGGATGAATGTATAAGTGGAACAATCAATGGATGGATGAATAGATAGGAAGAACAATGAATGGATGGATGGATAGGTAGAATGATGATGGTAGATGGATGGATATATGGATATAAGGATGGATGGATGGATGGATGGATGGATGGATGGATGATGGATGAATGAAATGAATGAATGAATGAGATGAATGAATGAATGAATGAATGAATGAATGAATGAATGAATGAATGAATGATATGGATGGATGATATGGATGGATGGATGGATGGATGGATGGATGGATGGATGGATGGATGGATGGATGTGCGACGGACGGACGGACGGACGGACGGACGGACGGACGGACGGATGGATGGATGGACGGATGGGAGAATGGATGGATGATAGGTAGAATGATGATGGATAAGTAGATGGATGAAAAACAGTTGGATGGATGGATTGATAGATGGATGGACGGACAGATGGATGAATGTATGTATAAGTGGAACAATCAATGGATGGATGAATGGATAGGAAGAACAATGAATGGATGGATGGTAGGTAGAATGATGATGGATAAGTAGATGGATGTATATATGGATATAAGGATGGATGGATGAATGGATAGATAGATAGACGGATGGATGGATAGAAGGATGCAAATAAAGAAAATGTTTGGAAAATATTGAGAACACCCTAACAACCACTTTACCACATGCTGAAGCACATACAATACCTTGCTTCATTGTAAGCATTCCCAAAGTTCCCTTGAGGCTTGTTTCCATGTTCAGAGAGCTGTGTTTAAAAACAGACCTTGGATCTTGGTCTTCCTAGTTGCCAGAACCCAGGTGGTAAGAATGGGAGAGGAATATTACAGACCCTTATCTCAACACAGTCTCCTTCAGGAGAAGTTCCTTTGGGAGAAAGTGCAACCTTCTCACGATCAGTGTGGACCCCATGAGGGAAATGTGTAATGCTAAAGACATGAGAGCTCACAAAGGACTTGAGATCAGACCTCACTCACCAACAGCCTAGTTAAAAGAGCACAGTAACTCCTCTATCACCGCTAGCGCCTGGGGATGAGACACTGAAGATGTACGCTACAAGCTGTGCTACAACTGTCTTCGTTGTTCTTAGAAATGAATTTATTCTACTTGTTCTGCGGTTTTTGTTACATCTGAAAAAAAATTAGACATGTGCTTAAAGCAAGAACAACTTTTTCATAAAGGGGCAAGAAAAGTAGCAGCTGAAAGATTCAAACTAAGCCAGTATAAAGAAGTGTATTTTTTTCTTTCCTTCCCAGGAGGCTCCAGGTAGCCGGCCGGCGTCTCTGAACTCTCCACGAGACGAACATGAGCGACGGATCTCTCAGTATCCCGGAGAGAGCCTGGATGACAACCACACCCCACGACCCCCCATGATGGGTAGAATGATGGGTAAGCTGATAAAAACACTCGAATAGCCCTGTCAGCTTTCTTAAACCAGCCAATCTTTATTTTTGTTCTGGAGTTTGTAAATGGCTTTTATCAGCCTGCTGGTAGTTTCCAGGTGGCTCCAAGAGGATCTAATTGATTTGCCAAAGATAGTGATGTTTATAGCTTTTCATATACAATATATATATATATATATATTAATATGTTTATGGTATAGTTGGTCCTTTTACAGGTAGTTCCACACCTGTGTGACTTTATTTCTTCTGTTGAACACAAAATACACTATTTAAAAATGCAGGGAAACAAACCATTGTTCTTCGCCATTGACTTTCATAGTGTGCAAAAAATATCATACAGGTTTGGAATAACTCGAGGGTGAGTAGATGATGACAATAAAAATCATTTTTGATTGAACTATCCCTTTAAAGAGTTCAGTTTGAGACGCTTTTAGTCCGTGTGTCCACCGAAGCGTTTTATCCAGCTCAAAATGCCAGGTGCTCTTTTGAAAACGGCCAGCTGTGGGCGCTTGAGAGCACTTTGAAGCCACAGCGTTTAGCTAGAACCAACAAAATGTTACTCCAAGCATTATTTTTCATATTAATATTGTTATAGCCTGGAGATGTCATCTAGACATGAATACTCGGAGACCTGCAATATTTTGGCTTTCTCCATTGTTGTAAATGTAGAATGTGACGGTTGGGGATATGTGCCCTGACCCTCTTTCACTGTGATTGGACGACTATTGATGAGCACTGCCTTTTACCCAAAGCTGAACATTTTCAACTCTTGGTGACCAGAAAAAAACTCAAACACACACACACACACACACACACACACACACACACACACACACACACACACACACACACACACACACACACACACACACACACACACACACACACACACACACACACACACACACACACACACACACACACACACACACACACACACACACACACACACACACACACACACACACACAAAGTGAAATAAGATGCTCACTGCCTTATTTCAATATTCCGTGTTCCCATTGAAAACAATAAAAAATATATGCTAGCCTTTAAGAAAAAATACTTTGTTGGACACACGGCCTTGAACAAGTGAACTAGATGTCCTTGAGCTCACCTGTTTGCTGAATTATGAATGATATCTGGTTTATGAATTATGTTATTAAAAGGAAAAGGGTCAATTCACATGTGCTTTGAAGGTTTCTTTCTAAGTGGATGGTTCTTGGTCAAAGTGGCTGCATTTTAATAGTCATTTGTATGCTCTGCAAGACTATGTATGCACACGCGCTGTCAGTATATGTCCTGACCTTCTGTTTCCATTTCCACCTGTTTCCACCTGACAATACGGTTTAAATGCACAGATGAATGAGCAGCCGGACACACGCAGGCTCAGCCCAGCCAGTCCCAGCATGCCCTGTGGTTTTGTAAATGGGGGTTAATGTCATTTTCAAGCCCCGTGTCTCATCCAGCATGACTCTTTCAAGTCAGTCCTGATTTCTCTCAAACTCAGCTCCAGTTCTAGTCCTGCCAGACAATTGGAATCGGCAGACCAATCCTTTCACCGTCATGCTTGTCATTTCACAATCGACTACTCAGTCTTGAACAATAAGCTCTTTAGTACTTGACACAAACCCTCTTCTTCCTCCTCCTCATCCCCCTGCTTTTCTCCTCATCCCCCTTTCCATGTCTTCTTCATCATCCTGTTCTGACGTTGTATGCTAAATGCATTCACATCTCAGTGTGACGATGAGTCAGTCAATGACGTCTCATTCTACACAAAGGTGTTTGATGGCTGATTGCACCTGCTAAGCCCTCTACCTGGTTCTTAATCATTATTCTTTGTTTTGGCCCTATTTTGTTATTTTCGTTGACAACATGGACAGTAAATAAAATAAAAAGTTAATATTTTTTAATTAAATGATGATGATTATTATTATGATTATTATTATTGTTGTTGTTGTTACTGTTAATACTACTACCACCACCACTTATCACTTAATATCTCTTTATTAAGCAATGTATTAGTGAAACTTATTATACAAAATACATATACAAATATAACTATTACTATTATTGTTGTTGTTGCCGGTGCTTATGTAATAGGTATTATTTTATTATCAATAACAATGATACTTATTAGCTTCAATATTTTAGATATGTATGTATTGTGAATGTTTCTTTTGTTTATAATAATAATAAAAAGTGTATTAAATATCAATATCAGTGAACATATTTAAAATGAGCTTTTATTGCAGTTATTTATTGGTTTTTTTTTCAGTCTTTTACCTTTTTTTCTTTCCTTATTTGTCTTCACTTCTCATTCTGTCCTGGTTGATTTGCACAAATGTATGCATTGACAGCTTCTCTGAAAAAGCCTGGGCGTGATTCTTCCCCAGCGCCAGTGCAGAGAAACTCTAAAACTTCAGAGAGTTTAGCTGAACATCTTCTCCGGGGGAAAGTACAAAGGCAAAAGTTTGAGAAAGTTTACCCGAGGGAAGATGGCACCCTTCAGCTGTTGTAGGCCTGACACATTGTCATATGTCTCATAAACTCACCCGTGTGTGCTCCTGAGGATTGTTTCACCACTTGTCAGTCACATGCATGACACATAATTTTTTTTGTAAAAAGGTGAAAAATGCAACAATAACACATTAAATGGTCCACTAGCTCTGAATGACTGAATGTCTGTCACGTAACTTTACGCACTGCAGGACATGAGGACGGAGCTTGATGTATGGACTCGGCCGCGTTTGTCAGAGGTCGTTTTCTAAAGGACCAAGGTGGAGACCTGACTGACAAAGCGTGCTGCATCACTGTCAGAGAAATAGTCTTCAGCAGACACGACTCATTTCAGACATATTTGCTGTCACTCAGGAAGGAGCAGACATGGCAGGGTTTGAGCTACACGGTTAGCGAGATAATGTCGTCCAGCATGCCTGTTATGACAGGCCGGGATGAGGAATGAAACTTTAAAGCTTGAAAACAGACTGAATGAGAGAAAACTCAGAGGAATAAGTGCTATAAATATAAACTCATAGTTGATGGGTAAAATGTATGTGACTAGATAAAGTTTAACAAGGAGAGGAGCTCATGGACATAATGGTAGAAGAGTTCTTATTAAAAAAAGACTGGATATAGGAAAGTATAAATTGTAGGTTGAGTATCTGGTCTCTTGTTTATTTATATTTATTTAGTTTGTTTGTTTGTTCTCTCTGCATGCATACCTGTCACTGTTTTATTACAAATGGCCCTGAATAAACAATCAAACAAATCGTTGGTGTAATGATATACTGATTTTTATTTATTTCTTTGTTTTTACACACTTGTCACTATTTAATTACAAATGGTCCTGCATAAACGAATAAACAAATGAACGAAATAGTGGCAAGTAAAAACCGATTATACAATATAATAATAATGATAATAAATAATTTAGTTTGACTTGCATTGTGTTGAATGACCCAGAAATACTATCCGAAATGTGATCTGACTTTTCAGACTGAAATTAATCTCCAAAAATCAGATTTTAGTTGGTTTTCAAACCACACAAATATGTGTTCATGTGGGTTTCTGCTGTTCAGATTACAAAATTACACATAGCTAAATATATTCAGGTCTCTTCTTTCCTTGTCACACATAACATACTTCTACTTTCTAGAGTTATCAGCCGTGCAGATGTTGGATTCTTGTAGCCTTGTAAGTTCAAGTTGCTCTTAGTGTTACTTTAACACGTTAAACACAGTTAAAGTGACACACAGGACTTTTTCCTTTCATCTAAAATCTGAATTTGCCCTTCACAACTGTTGATTTCCAGAGAGAAGTGCCTCTAATGTGTGTGGCGGGAAAGGTTAGCCCCATTAAACAGCGTAAATAGGCACTGTAGCCAAGGCTCGCTCCAAAAAATGGCGTTTATGGGTGCATTAATAGTACTTCGTGTAAAACGGCGTTTCTGTGACTGGTGCCTCTTGGAGACTCACTAACCATATTCTGCCCATAGAGAGACATTTTGAGGCATATTCTGAATGAATCTATCTCTGAATGACAGCCATTACAGAAGCGAATGCCTCGTGCACTTGAGGTAATCATAGTGGCAGAATATTTTAGCGTGAAGTAGTCATTTAGACTACTCCCGGAAATCATTTACAGCACCTTTGAACATGGGGAAAATCCTTATTTTGGATTAACATGTATAATAACATTATAAACGTTATGGATTAAATGAACACCGGGGTATTTTGTGAGGGTGGTAATATTGAGGTCATCGTTTGTGTCATTTAGAAACTGCTCTGTGAAGTGTGTATGTCGTGTGACTCGGCTAGCAGCCCAGCTAACAGGAAGGTTATGAACAAACCTTCATCCAGGAACATTAATGGACTGTCTGTTTAAAGTTATTTGGTCTTTAATAACATTATCAAAACATTAGCACATTATGTATACATCCTTCATGGAACGCTTATCCGAAACATTTTAGTAAAAATCTGGACTTGTAAATGTTCAGAGAGCATTCGTAGCTTTGGCAAAGCATTCTCAGAACATATTTGTGTTGTTGAGGAAGTTCTAGTGATTCAGGGATGATTTATTTGCCACTATAGCTTGCAATAAGGTCTCGTAATTCAGCTGGTAATTTAGCTTGTGATTTATTTACTGTTTTGGTTAGTGACAGGGTTTGGGATTTGGTTAGCTTTCAGCTAGAAACATAGCTTGTAGATTCATCTATGATTTTGACTTGTAGTTTATCTTGTAATTTAGTTATTGGATTGGCTAGCGATTTGATTTGGGGCTTTGGTCATCTTTCAGTTAGCACTAAGTGTGTAATTCTGCTACAGTTTTACTAGTGCTATAATCAGCCTGGTCTCATTGTTCATACGTAGGTATTAGTACGTTACATTTACAAGCACAAAACATAATTTTTTATGTTTTTATTCATGCTGAAATGTACAATTTGGACACGTTTCAACATTTAAAACTGACAAATTGCTACATATTTTTAGCTAAAAAATGTCAAATGTTTTATCGATAAGTGATTTAGATTGTTAGACCTCTTAACCTTCCCCAAACCTAAACCTCTACCTATTTTATAGCGAATATAAAAATATATAAAATGTAATAGACCGGAATATGCACGGAAATGACCATTTTAGTCACAATATAGCATTACAAATATATGTTATAGTGTCTAATCCCACTCCTACCTCTAAACCTAAGTTGAATCAATCTAAATGTTGGGTTTTTGGTGCATTTTATGGTTCTATTGTCAGTCACAGCATGTTGGAGAAAACACCTTTTGTGTCCCACGGCAAACAATGCTAATATTACATAAGTAATGGTCAAACGCTGGCAGAAATGTTATGAACTTTAAGGGTTTAAAGCGTAGTCTTGTTGAACGTTTTGTAATCTTCAAATCAATTTGGCAGCAGAAATCACACAGAATAGAATTACATGTTATCATATCTTAAGTAAATGAGTAAACCATTTAATAATGCAATTGAAAACATAATGCCAGTGATATGACAACTGAATACAATAATAATAAAATTAACGCCACAAATTCAGTGTTCATAAGAATTCATTTGTAACTTGTTCATACGTAAATAATTTATGTTTTAGGGGTCGAAATGCTGAAAATACATCAGTATTGTATGTCATAGTGTTAAAGTTTGGCTAGAGATTCGGCTTGCAATTGCAACTGTGTGATGACAGTTTTTGTACATGTTTAATATTTATATTGAAAGTACATTTAGTCACGTTGACAGGCACGTTTATCCAAATATGTGGCATGCTACAACACAATTGATTCATCTGAGGGAGACGCCAACATGAGGAAAATGCTTTGGAAACACATATATCACAGTGCTAATGATCTTCTTTAGACTTCTTTTATTCCTCAAACATAAAACTAATTAACAGTAAAGCTAATGCTGCTTGTCTTTGCAGCTGCATTAGTGATTAAACTTCACTGCTTCAAAGTTAAACTCGTTTGTTCATGTGCCGCCGCCACCACAGATACATTAGGTTGTAAAGGAATTAATCGTGAAATATAATCTTGTAATATTTGATCTGAATGCAGTTTCTGTTCTAATATAAAGACATCAAAGAGCACGCCTGTGAGGCAGAGTGATGGGCGGGGCTATTAATCTGACAGTATAGTGCCATCACATTGATTGGCCGCAGTCGGCGTCAGTCAGATTGATTGGCGGCGCTGTCGGTGGCTGTCAGTGGGAAGGACTGGCGGCTGTGAAACTGTGTGAAGATGTAGCGTATACACTCAGCCTTACATCAATCTAACCGGCAGTGTGAATCCACCGCTACTACACTGGCTACTTGTCAAGGTACAATGCAGCAGGTGGCAGATACACGTCTTGGGCTGAATCAAATGAGCTTTTTCTTCTTTCTCCATCTCTCTTTAACCTCGTCTCTTTGGCCAAGACTTTGAGGGATAGATTGTTTAAAAGAGTAGTTATTTTAAGAAGAGTACAAAAGATAAGCAAGTTCTTGACTGTAATTCCTTTGATGTGAGGTGCATTAGCATCCGTGCTCGCTGTGCGCACTACTTTGCATGGATTGAAAGTCCAGCCGGTAGAGGAAAGTCACACTGTGTCGCAAATTGAGGAGCCGTAGTTTACATCTGGACGTGCTGTTTTGCAAAGACCCTGTTAATGAAAGAATGCACAGAACAAAGGGATGGAAGGGTTTTATGGTGGTTATATGTGGTCAGCATCAGGAGCTGAAGAGTGTGGAGGAACAACTTTGTAAATTAAATGTGAAAATGAACTTCACTTGTTAATGGCTGGACAATTTTGCAACATTTACAGGCCGTTAATGTTTTAAACGGGTGTTTTCTCACTTTATTTTACACAAACATTTTAATATATATATATATATATACATGTGTGTTTTGGTAATTATTGTGTTTTTGCAGCAAACTGTGTAAAAAGCAAGTCAAACTATATTGCATATACTGCATATTCAAACTGAAAGATCAATCGTGGTTTTCTTTCTAATATGTTCATTTTGTTAGCCCAACACCATGAGTGTTTTAACTCTATGCACTCTCTATAGCTTCTGGTGGTAAAATATGCAGTTCAGTGGATTTAATTCCATTTATCTCTTTACACCAATTTTAATTCTAATTTTATTTGACTCAGATTGGTTTAAAAATGAATAAATTGTTTCAAAAGATGAAAATAAAATATATTAAAATAATTATAGAAGTTTAAATTGTTATTGTATTATTTCCTAAATTATTATTATTAACCCATGTTAAGTACCATGGGGTCAGTATGTTATTGAAATATATGCTCCATTTCTTCAGTGTTACATGATCATTTTTAGGATTATTTGATATGTAGAAAGTTCAAAAGAACATTATTTATTTGAAACAGAAATGTTTTTTGATAGTATACATATCTGTACTGTCATTTTTGAGTAATTTAATGTGCCCTTGCTGAATAAAATGATTGATTTCTTAAAAAAAAGGGACACCAAACTATTGACAAACCAAATTTGATTTCTTCGCCAAAGCCGATTTGCTGTATGGCTCAATCTACACTCACCGGCCACTTTATTAGGTACACCTGTTCAATTGCTTGGTAACACAAATCTATAGGCGGAGCAGACACATAATCTATAAACAGACACAGGTACATCAGACGAGAAGTTGGGCTTTTAGTATTTGACTCTTTCATCACTTCCCTGAATGAATCTCGATGTTGTGACCTTGTTTTCCTCAAGGGATGCTTCTCCATGAGCCTCTGCTCTCTTGTGAATGGCGCTGTACCAGAACTAGAATGACAGAGATATGCTGGGAATTACATCACGCTAACAGCGCCTCCTCAGCCTCCCTCGGCTTCTCTTAAGTGGTTTGTCTGCTGCCTGTCAGATTAACACACTTGCTGTATTAATCTGCTGATGAAGACTACAGGATAATGAGAGCTGTTATGCTAACAGGAGGAGGGCTGATGGGAGATAACAGACTTATAAGGTGACCACAGAGAGACCGAATCACCTCGCACAACAAGAAGACCTGCTCTGGTGGCTGTGGCCACCTGTGACCTGTGATATTACTGTGCCATACACTGCTCCGGGACACGACCTCTGGAGTATTACACTCACACAAAAACAATGCATGTGTACACAATAGGCCTGTCAATTAACACATTAATTCACTGCAATTAGTTATAAAACAATAACATGATTTAAATAAAAAAAACACAATATATTAAATCCCCCTGAGCTGTACTTGGATTGGGTATTTTAATTTGGCTATATATAAATGCAAATAATTAATTAATAAAAAAATATATAATAATATTAATCACAATATTGGTTATGGGGTGCTCATGAGCACCCTTCTGAATTGTAAAATGACAAATGGGACACTCTCGTGAGCTTCACAGGCACGTGCAGCAAGGAACACAAGACCTCAAATCCACATCAAGTGCGTTAGTTTGGACGGGGCCTAAGTGCAAGATTGTAGTCTGCCAAGAATACTATTTTTGGAGCAGTTTCGCTTTTAGCAGTATTTAATGGTTTGCCGTGTTTAATGCTTTTGAAAGGAGAAAGGAGGTTTTGTTTTTTTTTTTTTTGCTATAATTTCTGAAAGGGAAAACTTTTCAGGTCATGACTTTGACAAGTTAGATGTTGCTTACAAATTATAGTGTATTCACTTGTGGGTGATATTTCATACTTCTTGAGCTAATGTTGCTTCAATTCCTCCAAGCAAATGATGTTTTGTTAAACATCCCATCTGGATTTCAGTTAGATCTTTCTCAGAGAAAGTTTGTGTGTTTGCCACTGAACTGTCAAAATTTGTGAAAGACAAACTAGCTCAGTTGTCTCATTAAGACAGAGGAAGCTACTTAGGGAGTCTACTTTTCTCTCACAGGTTTTATTATTTTTAGTTTAAAGAGGGATTACGGTAATAATGTTGTCTTAACATTATGATCAAGTCTAAATGATATCCAGTATAATACAAGCCTAATGAATCAGGGGGTGTACTGTAGTTGACATTGATGCATTTGGCAGATACATATTTTCATCTGAAGCAACCTACATTGTATTCAAGGAACCCATTTTATAAGTTATTGCATATTCCTGGGAATCGAACCCATGACATTCTCATTGCCCAGTGCTGAATGTTGTTAACCAAAGCAACGTATGGTTAAGACTAATTAGCTAAGAGATAAAGTATCTGAATTGCCACAGTAGTGACATCTTGTGGGTTTCAAACCTATAGCCTTCAGGTTATAACAAAGGTGGTTTTTTTTTTTGCTGGTTTTAGAGAGGTCATGGGCACTTGTCACGTAGTTTATGTTGAGTTGATGAATGGTGTACTCAAACCCTTGCCAGTTGACTGATGCATTTGACAGATTTGCCTGAAGCAACTTCCATTGCATTCAAGGTAGACATTTTATCAGTTCTTGCTTTCCTGGGGAATCAAACCCATGACCTTGATGCTGCTAGTGCTGTGCCCTTCTAGTTGAGCTACATAAAGACTAATGATGTCAACCGAAGTAACTGTTTAAGACTAATTGTATAACGTGTTAAGTGTCTGAGTTGTCATAGTGGAGATAATTCATAGAATTAGAATTAATCTTGGGGGTTTGGAACCTGCAACCTTCTGGTTGCATCCCAAGTGGTTGGGTTGATCTGTTTTGCTGCTTTTAGAGGGGTTATGGGAACTTTGCCAGTTGACATTTATGCATTTGACACATGCTTTTTTTTTTCCCGAAGCGACTTGCAGTACATTGCATTCAAGGTAGGCATTTTTATCAGTCCCTGATTTCCCGGGGAATCGAACCTGTGACCTTGACGTAGCTAGTACTATGCTCTACTGATTGAACCACTGTACAGGATTGCTAATGTTGTCAACCAACACAAGGTCAAGTGTCTGAATTGTCACAGTAATGATAATTCATGGAACATACAGTATTGTGGGTTTGGAACCTGCAACCTTCTGGCAACTTCCAAAGTGGTTGTATTGATTTTCTTTCACTGGTTTTAGAGGGGTTATGGGAGACCAGCTAAACTAAAAACACCTAAAACCAGCTTACACCGGCAAACCCTTTATTTGTTAAGTTATTAATTTAATTTGGCAGGGAGTAGATGCAGTGCTTTGTTTTTTTAATGGCTGAATAATGACTATTCCTTTCATGTTTTCCAGTGTTTACAGTATCAGACCATTCTCAAATAACCTAACTCAAATCAAATGTGACTGTGCTAATGTTGCCAACACATATGATGCAATACAATGTCAATTTTGCGCTGCACTTTTGCAAGATGTATTCTAAAAAACATACTGCATCAAAGACCCTCGCTTCAATAATGACCCTCTGGATTTCCCCCGACCGCAGATGGACATTCATGACAAACACTTGGCTTTCACTCGCTCCCCCGCTTCTGGGAAAAGTCAACTTATTGTTGATTACTTTTTTCCTAAATACATGGGAGGTTGTGATTAATACCACATGTTGGCCTATTTCTTTCATTTAATTATTTTTTGGATTACAGGATTACACAAAGTTGAATTATGTTTTTTCAGTGACTGAAGGAAACTGAAACCTTAATGTTCCCACAAGCCTGTTCGGTGAAGCCCAGATTTCAAATGACCTTATTTAGACGTTTTTTGAACAAAAACAAATTCAATGTACCAGCTCATCAAAAGCCTTTCCTCACTATAAGCTAAATAAATGAAGCTGGTAACTTGGCCTGTATGGGCTTGCTAATGATTTCCCATCTGCTTGAAGAAGTCCAATGGTATGACCTTTCAACTTGTGCTCAAAATGTGGGATAAAGATACATTTTGGACCTTATGAAGCTCATCCATCTTGAAAACCAAACATGGGTTCAACATGACCCTGACCTTTTTGTTACGTTGATATAGGAACGTGTTTCTGTGTTTGTATTTCGCTGCTTCAGGTACGTATTGCGGTGGTTCATGATTCAAATATCCGAGGAGTGTTGCTAAAAGTTATTGTGTTGGAAATATCCCATACACCAAACCCAACCCTAAACATACCCGATGGTGTTAACAAATGCAATCGTGATATAAAAACACATTTGTTGATGCAGCCGTGCTATTTTACCTTCCTTATGCAGATTAGAGCTGTTTTGTCGAACTGTAGTTTAACGAGGTTCATACCCAAGCTCTTCATCACTCAAGTACCAAGCAAACCTACGGAGTTAGAAAACTCATGCATATGAAGCTTTATATGTGACGACATGTTCAAAAGTGTCAGTTTTTAAATCTCGCAGCATGCAAATCATACTTTGTGAGAAAATAAATAAAAGTTGTCGGAGATTTACCACCTCTAGTGTTCATTTCAACTGGACACTGCAGAGATTCGTATGTATAGGTACGTTTATTTTATTTTCAATTCTCCAAAAATGTATTTAGAGGCATGCATTTCCAATGAGCCTACAGTATGTTGCAGCTTAGAGTTGCTTTATTTTGAGGTTTGACCCTATTGTTTTTTTGCACTTGATGTACAATAAATACAAGTAGGAGCAGGATAGCCTTTATGGTCCTCTGATGAGTGATTCTTCAAAGTCAGCTCCTCTGTTGAGCATCCCTCTGTCATTCTGGATGCACCATCGAGGAACTGATTTCATTCAAGTTTATTTGTTCAAACCCTGATTTGGGGGGCAATGCTGCTCTGTACGCCAATCAGTCCATTCCCACAATGTCTTGATTCAAGGTCCAGCAAACAAGCATGGGGGGTCTATTTGTTATAGCAAGAGAGACCCTGCGAGGGGTTGTTTGATCACGGCATGACAGAAAACAACAGTAGCCCACCTCCATGCCATCAGCACCCTGCAAGCAGAATTCAGTGCAGATTAAACAGAAGAGACCGTTACAAACACAAGCGGTTTCTTCATGAGACCCAACGGTCTGGGAAAGACCGCACATGATAGCCTTGATCCTCAAATGACCTGAATCAAATGTCCTCGGGATGCAAGCAATCTTCACGATTAAACAAAAGCATGATGTGTTTGGTAAGGAAAGCTCTTTGGGGTAAAGCAACAGTCTTTTGTTTTTGCTTCAGTCATCCGGTTTGAGACAAAATGCATCCTGTTTAGGTTGCGTTATATGAAGTTTATTATCAGATGCATATTGCCGTAAGCGATTCTAAAGGAACAGTGTGTTTCTTGAGGTTGTTTAAGTGGGTAATAAAGTTAATTTTGCTCTGTAGGGGCCACATCAGCACTAAGACGGTGACAATTAGTCTTACTTTTAACCCACCCGACTCTTCACATCGCACGCCTCGACTCTCTGCACACTCCGGATAATAGATCCAGACAAGGTGCTGAGATGATGTCAGCAGGATATGTCAGTCACTAACACCTTCCCTCCAGAACAAAGCATTCTCAAGAACATCCCGCTGAGCTTTTTTGGTACTGCTTACTGAGCAGGTACCTCATTGTGCCTTCAAAAATCATTAGAAATCAGGCGATTGAAATTCTGTACTTCTCTGCTGGCGATGTCCTGTTCGCTTCTCAGAGACTGATGTATAATAAGCCAAGTACGCCTTCGCTATTTTTCTTGTCCTGCAATTAAGAGGTCCGTTTTTAGGCAGATTTTTATGATTCACCATGAAATCATGAGCGTAAGTGGGTGGACGGGGGATATAATCTCAATAAAACGGTCAGCCAATTAGTCGACCGCAGCAGAATTGTGGTCGCAGCGTTTTTATCTCCCATGTTAAAGACTTTCACCTTTTCACAGTGTCACAGTGGCTATTTCTATAGGTGTCTTTACGCCATTTAACATAGCCAAGAGTAACTCTCCTTGTATGAGGAGGTCAGCACTTGTGTCAAAATCCCGTAGGAAAGGCCTCATTTAATGTAAGAACATGACCGTATTCAGCAGTAAAGCCAATTAAAACCATGTTCTGCATGAGCAAAAAATGACCTTGCATGGACAGCCTGCCACCATTAAGTGCACGGATCCTTTCTTTCTTTAGTTCGATTTCTTTTTTCATGTGGATTTAGTTTTGGTCACTGGCAGTTTCTGGAAATTTAATATGCTACAGGGTCAGATTTGTTAATCATTTTTTTAAATGCATTTAAAAAAAAGTAAATTTTTGCATTTAAATTACATTTATTAATCTTTGACTACTCTATGCATGTTTTTATGTTTTTACACATTAAAGTTTAAATAAATTAATTTATAATTAATAATTATAATTAGCTAAAGTATTTAATTAATTAATACATTCATTATACATTCATTTATTTATTTTGAGGCATGAAGTGAAACATGTCAAGGCGATATAGTACTGTCCTGATATCATGATTAATAAACAAAACATATATTTTAATTATTCCCTCTCAGTTAAGTTTCTTCAAAGTAGTTTGACTTAGTTTTGTGTTATTACTTGAAAAAAAACAGTTATTCGGGAAAATCTTGTCTGCCAAATTAAACTTCACTGGTGAACTTTCTGAAAGATGCATAAAAAAGCAAAAACGTTTATATTTATAATTAATACAGCATGATATTTAAAAAAAAAATATTGAAATATATATTTAAAATATTTTTTTAAAGTAATGATTATTAATTAATAAAATAAATGATCATTACAAGTAGATTAAGATGTCTACACTCATATATTATGTAAATATGTTTTTTTATTATTATTATTATATTATTAAAAATTTACATTGGCCCAGTGGTATCCGACTGTTTTCTCCTCAGCTTTATGTATTTGTTATTGCAGTCATGTGTTGGGATTTGGCTTTCTGCTATTGAGCGTGACTGTGCATATGTTTCTATGAATATATTGGTGTACACGCATGTATAAATGTCTTCTCGCCTCAGAAAGTGTGAAATTCAAGTTCTCACAGTTGCACACACACATGCATTCATTTGTACGCCGGTACAGTATCTGCACACCAGTGACAGAAGTTTCCCGTATTTCCTGACCCACTGCTCACTGTGGCTTTACTGCAGAGAGAGACTGTCTTTGATACGCTGATGCAACCGCTCGGTAACTGCTTCTCCAGCAGTATGGGTGATTGCTCTGAGATGGAGGCTCTGGGGTCGGGAACCTCTCGTGGATCTCCAGCGGAGCTCCTGTCCTCCGGGAGCATCAAGGACTCTTGTAAACCGTCCAGGCGACCTTGAGAGCTCCAGTGCTTTGCATTTTCTAAATGTTTCGTCAGTCGTGTTGATGAAATCAAATAAAACTCCTTGTAGTTTCTTAATCTCGCTCTTCATATCTCACCCCTGCGATGCTGGAATCAGGCTTTAAATGTCTCGTCTCAAGTGTAAACGCTGCTCATCCTCAAGTTCCTCAAGCTGAGCTTTGTAAATATTTGGAAATGTTTTGTCATGTGTACGTGTTGATGATTTAACGGTTTAGCGCAGCAGATTGTTTAATGTCTGATTAGTCTAAGTCTAGTCAGCGCTGTAATTCTGTTCACTTCTGAAGATTCGTGCTGTTCAGTTACCGTTCAGGACTGTGTATGCATTCACACACTACAGGCCTTTTACCATGTACGCTCTGATGCCAGTGCACTAAATTAACATGACAAAGCTTCTCTAATGGACTCTACTAATTACAGACTTGTCATTTTGGTGATGATTAATCCAAAATGGCATATACTTATTAACAGAAACAGCCTTCGAGTGATCTAAAGTTGACTTCCTCAAGGACACAATGCTTTTGTGATTCTGTGATGTGCCCGAAAGGTTATGAACTATCAGTTAGCAGTCTAGATATTTAACCAGTAGGCTTCAGTGTCTAATGACAGTAAAGTCTTGGCCTAATGGTTAGAGAGTCGGACTCATAATCCAAAGGTTGCGGGTTCGAGTCTCGGGCCGGCAGGGTTTGTAGATGGGGGGAGTGAATGTCCAGCGCTCTGTCCACTCTCAATACCACGACTGAGGTGTCCTTGAGCAAGACCCCCAACTGCTCTCCGGGCGCTGCAGCATGCATGGCTGCCCACTGCTCCGGGTGTGTGTTCACATGTGTGTGTGTGCACTGCTGTGTGTGTGTTCACTGCTGTGTGTGTGTTCACTGCTGGTGTGTGTTCACTGCTGTGTGGTGTGTTTTCACGGTGTGTGTGTGTGCACTACTGTGTGTGTGTGCACTGCTCCGGGTGTGTGTTCACGTGTGTGTGTGTGTGTGTGTTGTGTTCACTGCTGTGTGTGTGTGTGCACTGCTGTGTGTGTGTTCACGGAGTGTGTGTGTTCACTGCTGTGTGTTGTGTGTTCACTGCTGTGTGTGTGTTCACTGCTGTGTGTGTGTGTGTGTGCACGCTGTGTGTGTGTTCACTGCTGTGTGTGTGTTCACTGCTGTGTGTGTGCACTTTGGATGGGTAAATGCAGAGCACGGAGTATGGGTCACTATACTTGGCTGTATGTCACGTCACTTTCACTTTTCACTTTAAAAAATAAGAATTTCATGATGAGCATACATGATGGTGCACAATGACTTAAACTATTTGATTTTTATTATTAAAAGCATGCTATTTATTTATTATTATTTGGCCTTTATTTCAATGCTTTTATTGTAGTTTATATATATTTTATTCTTAAAATTATTATTATTATTTTATTATTTTTATTATTAAAAGCATGCATGATGGTACACAACAATTTTAGTTTAGTTAATATTTTTTATATTATATTTTTTAATTGATCTTATTTATTTATTATTTATTATTTTGTTTTTATTTTAATATTTTCTATTTAGTTTATTTATATTTTATTTGTACAATTATTGTATTTGATTTTATTTTAACCCAAAAGCATGCATTATGGTACACAACAATTGTGTTTAATTATTTTATTTTAGATTAGTTTACATTGTATTTAGTTTAATTTTATTTTATTAAACTGATCTTATTTATTTTAGTGTAGTTTGTTTATATTTATTGTTACCTAATTATTATTATTATAATTTTTTTAGAGTCTGATCTCTCCTGAATTACGTGACCTGTGTTTAACACACAACCAATCTTGACGTGTTCATTAATTGTTATCACTTGGCGTAACGACTCAAAACACATAAACACACGTTTGTTTCTGCTCAAGTATTTTGTTGTCTGGGCTACGCTGAAACTCAATCTCAGTATTATTTTTGCTGGGCGGACGCCAGGGTTATTTTTTCACCTAGGATAAATTACATTTGATTGCTCTTAAGCTGCTAAAGTTTCAAAATGACTTCTCGTTGAAATAAATACACTTGGAACGAAACGCAGCGGAACTCCAGAAGTTCATGTTTGGATGGAAATGCCTCATTTTAATTGTGAACATGTGCTTTTTGTTCTGCTCAAACATCTTCGTCTGCTTTGTGTATTTTTGTATGTGGATTGTTGACTTACAGTAAGTGATTTTTCTCTACCTGTGTTTTGGTTTCAGACACAAACGTAATTATTGCTTTTGCGGTACACTAATGTTTAAATGGGACAGTTTGGTCATAGCTGTGTACACCTTACTAACTGCATTGTTCCAGGCATTTGAGTGACTTTGTTGTGGTCGTTTAAAGCCAGTTTGTCCGATCTCAGAAACAGTTGTGGGTTTTTCCAGCGTAACGTTGACATCTCTCTCTGTCTCAGGTCACTACCAGCTGTCTCCCACTGTGAATATGCCCCAGGACGACACAGTCATCATTGAAGATGATAGGCCACCTGTTCTTCCTGCGCGCTTGTCTGACCAATCATCATCCAGCTCCCACGATGACATGGGATTCGTGACAGAAATGCCAGGATCCTGGCCCACAGAGGTCCAGATACAGGACGAAAGGTAACGTTATCACCTAGCCCAGAATCGTTTTGAATTAAGTATATCACATATTTCGATCGGTTTAGATGCACTCAGTAATATTTCTGCAGATAAAGAGGTAATCTCAAGCGTATGTTTGGAAAATTATGGCCATTCACATTAGATGAAGACTTCAGTCATATCAGTATCCTATTAAAAGTGGGTCACTTTGTGCAGCTTGCTCTGTTGAGACCTTTTAAATACAAATTTCCCATTAAACACAAATAATAAAATAGTGCTAATAATTAAACAATTAAATAATTTAATTT
>CM049814.1:16348584-16353668 GCA_027422405.1 Ptychobarbus kaznakovi | reverse complement strand
TTATACATTTAAAATATAAATTAGAAGCATTAATTTAGAATAATTCATTTTTCAAAACCATATAAATTCATGTTTTTAATAATAATACCAATGTATTTTTAATACTAATGAGCACTCTTTGTAATAATTTGAATGAGCACTCTTATATTTCACTGACCCATATTTTCGGACCAATCCTCGCTGTTCTTGAGGCCCTGAAACAGGCGTTCACAGACAGAATGAGCCCGAGTCTCGCCTCACTAGCCAAATCTAAACACAGAACAGCAGCCACTGGAAAAATAATTACAGCTGTCCAAGCGGGAGGCCTGTTAAACGCTGGAGTTTCAGCATCGCAGCCGACACGTTTTCCATCAATATCTGACGTGAAGGTCTTCGAGCGAGAAGCGACGCATTTACGCTACACCAGCAAACAGAGCGGCTACGCTCTCGAGAACTGCAGCGCTGCTGTCGGTTAACGTTTGTTTAGATATCATTTGCATGCTAATTGTGTTCGAGCATGCTCGTGCCGACCCGTTGCACTATACATTTCAATGAGACGCACACAGCTGGACTCACATTAATGCATCATCTAGAGTTCATCTGAGAGATTGTATGTGCTGTGCAGCGGTATCATACATCACTGAAACTATTGTGCACGCCTGTGTGTAAAGCAGCCGTGCATGCTGGCATCTATCAAGGTTTATTGATAGAGGTACACAGGCTATTTTATCCAATCATGCAGGTGGCTTAGATCATTTTTAGTACTTGGCAACTGTTTCAGAGTCTGTTCCATGTCTCGCACGGTCACACACACACACGCACGCACGCACGCACCCCTAGCACGTCAAGCACGCACACACACACACACACACACACACACACACACACACACACACACACACACATCACGAATTCACACGTACATAGGATCCAAAATTAGCTTTGTACCGCATGAGCCAGCTGAACATGAATTGAGAATGTTTACTGACTATAACTATTCCATTGTCAATATTTAGTATTTTAATAAATATTACACCGGCCATTAAAGTGTATTTTTTAAATTACAGTTAAAAACTTTGGGGTCAGTAAGTTTTATTGATTTTATAGATTTTTTTTATAAATACTGTTAATCATACTTTTTAATCAGCAAAAATATATTGGGGGAAAATACCAGTATTTCCACAAAAATATGAATCAGCAAAAAACGTTTCAACATCGATAATAATCAGAAATGTTTCTTGAACTGCAAATCAGCATATTATTATGATTTCTGAAGATCATGTAACACTTGAAGAGTTATGATGTTGGAGATAAATTCAGTTTTGATCACAGAAATAAATTACATTTTAACATGCATATAGAAAACAGTTCATTCAAAGTGTAATAATATTTCACAATATTGGTGATTGACCTTTTTGATCAAATAAATTCAGCATTGGTGAGACTTCTTTCAAAAACATAAAAACAAAAATCGTAATTATTCCAAACGTTTGACTGCGGATTTATTTTATTTGATTGTTTGTCTTGTATTGTATTGTTCTCAATCAGTGCAAGTGTTTGTGTGGCATCATAATAAGATGAGATAATTGTATTGCATTTCAAAATAGATTAAAGAATACAATGAACTTTGTTTAATGAGTACATTTAATTTTAGTTACTTTTACACCAAATTTCACTTTTAAATGAAGAGATTTAAAACAATAGGATACTAAATATTTGTTTTAAAATAAATACACAGATAAAAAATAAAAAATATATTTCCATTTCCATTTAAACCATGTTATGTTCTATTTCCATATAAGGAAAGGAGACTTTTTTTAAATCTCCAAAGCCTCCAAACTCCCATTTAGTGTTCATTTTGTGCTCTGCACACACACACACACACACACACACACACACACACACACACAACACACACACACGCACACACACGCACACACACGCACAGACACGCACAGACACGCACACACACGCACAAACACACACGCACCACACACACACACACGCACGCACGCACGCAACGCACGCACGCACGCAGCACGCACCACGCACTCACGCACGCACGCAAGCACGCACGCACGCACGCACACACACACACACACACACACACACACCACACACACACAACACACACACACACACACACACACAACACACACACACACCACACACACAACACACACACAACACACACACACACATGCAAATCCCTGACCCGAGCAGCCAAGCCCATTCGCTCCCATTGAGGCATTTCCAGAATTCCTCCTCTACAGGATTCCATAAGCAGGATTAATGTTGTCTCCGCACTGGCGCATGTTTGAAGTGTGGGCCTGCTGTGTCTTTGTGAGGAACCCTTAACGAGAAACAAGTGGATTAAATGCATGAAAAGGTCATTAAGCAGACGAGTTGAGGGAGTTTCGGCTAGGATCTGAACGGGCCGAGTCTCAAAGCGTGTTTAGTTCTACAAGCTTTTGCTCTTCCTCCCTCTTGTTCTCCACCTCCTCCCACGACCACACAGGGAAGATAATGGCTCTCATATTCGGGCCATCCATCAGTGCCTTAAACTACAGAAAGGAGTTATGCGCTCCTTCCCTCACCGTCTCACACACACACACATACACGTTTGGGAAAAAGAGGCAAAAATGACCTCAAGAGTAAAAAATGTGACGGATGCAAGACGGATAATCTGTCTGACACCTCACTTTGCATCCAGTGGAGCCATTTATATTCCATATTATTTTAGCACACTTTTTTCACCCTCCATCTGCAGATAAACTGGACCCCGATATGCACATTTGTCTTCAGCGAGGGATGTAAATTATAGAAGTGAATTTGGAGAGAAGGATTTATTGCAGAAAAAAGTGAGACAGCATATTTTTCTTCTCTTTCTGGCATGTTTTCTTTACTCTCTCTCTTTCTCCACCCCAAGGCAACTCCACGCGAGATGTGGGACCGTCGTTGGGTTTGAAGAAGTCGAGTTCCTTGGAGAGCCTCCAGACGGCTGTAGCCGAGGCGACGTTCAACGGAGACGTCTCCTTCCACAGGCCACGCCCCAAAATCATCAGGGGGCGGGGCTGCAACGAGAGCTTCCGGGCGGCCATCGACAAGTCTTACGACAAGCCAGGTGTGACCATAATCAACCCCGATGAAGATGACGAGGGGATGGAGACGTGTGAGTATTGGAGAAAAATCATTTCTGAGAGATTTGAATCATATCTAGAGACTAGGATATATATTGTGTCCCAGTTTGCATTGCATCCATCCTAAATAGTATTCAACATTAGTGTGTCCCAATCATAGTATGTGTGAAACGAGTATCAGGGATGGTTTACTATTTCCTTTGAAATTTGAAGTGCGATGGCTAATATTGGCCACAACCTATTGTGTTTCGGAAGTGGATTCGATTAGAACTACAAACAAATAAAAGTGTTAAAATATTACAAACATGGTGGATTTGTGAGAGCGATGAATAAGTAGAGAGATTTAGGGGACGTTTACATGACACTATTTTCGACTAAAAACATCAAAACTTTGTATGTGTTTGGTCGTTAATTTACACGACAACAGCAAACTTTTGAAAACAGGTTTCAAAGTTGAAGTTTTTGAAACCGATTATCGTTTCCGTGTACACTACAAAAACGTGAATTTGTGAACATGGTGATGTCATGTTTGGTCTGTAGGTATGTGTGCAAAGTGACATCACCATCTACTGACCTGGCATGGATAATACAGTGATTTTAATCGTTTCCGCTGATCCGTGTGAACGGGGTTTGTTTTGACTACATTTTCGTCTATGCATGAAACTTTACAAATGCAAAGGAAAACGTTTTCGTTTCAATATCTAATCTGATGGGGGGGGGGTATGTTACCCACATTATATTTAATCTGCAACAACGTTGAAAACTTTCATAAATATCTTCATGAACTTTCATTCATTTGGTCATTCACTTTTAAATGCATCATTATGCAGACACATGAGGAGAGTTATCGGCATTAAAGACACGCGGCTCGTCATTACTCTCTCCAGTACGGTCGTTACAGCAGGATCCACACCCACTTATGAACTTAATCAATGTTTTTAGATTTGTATTGTACAAAAAGCACAAATGGATCATCGGGATCATTGAACGTTTCTGCACTAGGCCTTCCTCTGTGAATTTTTTAACAATACTTTCACAAAAAGTAGATTTTAAAAGGAAGAGTTGGGACTAATGATCATCAGGTGGAACACTCTCGTTACAGGTGCGTTTAACAGACTAAACATCCCTAATCAATGCATCCAAACAATGAAACAAACTAAAAACTCATCCACAGCCTAGTGCTGAAATGTTGAGAGGATCCCGATGATCCATTTGTGCTTTTTGTACAATAAAACATCTAAAAACAGTTTATGAATGAGTGCAGATCCTGCCATCAAGTTTTTACCGATCTACATATTGGTTGAGCGCATTGTTTTCACTTTTTTGGGGGATTTGTTCTCCAATATGATAGGAAATTAAATATGGAGGATTTTAATTGTGACAAGATGATTGTCAGGTGTGTATTCTGCTGCACACTCACAAGTATGTACCTTTTCTTCACTAAAAGAGTACATACTTTTAGAGCAGTGTAAGTAGGCGAACTGGGATGCAGCAATGCTCTTTACTTGGCCCAGCAAGAAACCGCAAAAACAGATCACCCTAGCAACCACTGAACATACTCTGGTAACACCCTAGCAACCACTGGAAGCTGCATGGCAACATAATCTCATTAGTCTCGTTAGAGTGTGCGCCAGTGATTTCTGTGTGCAGCGAAACATGGACAAACAGTCTGATTTGTCAGATTCTTATGAACTTTTTTCTTTTCTTTTATGAGTCAGTCAAAATAATTAATGATGCATCTTCAATTTCACATTTGCATTATCAGACTCAAGTGAACAAGGTCCTCAGATTCAAGGTCCTCATCGTTTTATTAATCTGGAAATGAATTAGGGGCGGTTGCACCAGTCGTGCTTAAGTTACAACCTAGCCTAGTTTTGCCGTAAAGTGAGGTAAACGTATGCATTAAACACACACAGATTATGACTAATAGCATCGTGTTACTCGTAGTCTAGCAAACAGCATAAA
>CM049814.1:16288584-16343584 GCA_027422405.1 Ptychobarbus kaznakovi | reverse complement strand
TCTAATCACACAGGCATCTGTCTCCAGCGCCACATCTCCGCTGTTACGGCGCTCTATTCAAAAGCACTTTGCTTTTAGTGCCCTCTAATTTTTTCCTCCTTTCTGAGCGTTTTTAAACTTACAATTAGTGACAAATTAATCACGTCCAGACCATCAGGAATGGAGACAGTAGCTGTAATCAGACGCTTGCTGACATGGAAATGAGCAATATCAGCCAGCTGCGGTCCCTTATGATTATACAGATACGTGACGTGTCATGAAGATAGGCGGTGGAGAGTGAATTAGCATTGCAAACGATACTTCAAAATAAAATGTTCCCGCAGAGAGTCGCTCGCTTTTCCAAAACAGTACTTGCATTAATATATCATTAATGAAATACATCATCCCGTTGACTGGAATCCATAAAATCAGCGCTACGAGATTCATGGGCCATCAGATGTTAAGAGCGCTCTGAGAATATGATTCTTGTCCATTAGAAGAGATGAACTCTTCGTCTTCCAAGTAAACATCTTAATAGTGTGGTGACGTGATAAATACTCTGTCAGCAAAGCAATTCTTTCTGAAGTGATCGCCAAACACAAAAAGAGTTTAGCACACTCAGCAGTGTTGGGGAACGTTACTTTTAAAAGTAATGCGTTACAATATTGTGTTACTCCCTAAAAATAGCAACTAATTGTGTTACTTTGTTACTTTTTATGGAAAGTAATGTGTTATATTACTTCTGTGTTACTTTTGCATTACTTTTTAAATCTGGGCTGGACTTTGTTTGTCTTTTATATAAAAAAATGTAGTCTTTAGCAATAAAAAACACACAATTGTTATGCTTATCTAAGATCATTTTTGGTTGAATTAGCTCATCGAAATTCAACAGTAAAGAGATTGGTTAATAAAATGGCATATCTGTGTTATTTAACATTTAAATATTGCAGGTTTGCGTAATTTTCAGAGTTTGTGTTTCACAATTTGTATTCATTTTGAGGAATATTGAATCTTTCTTTGTGCGAGTTAGATGAGTAAATGCATGCTCATTTAGTCTAGATCTACAGTAAGATCATGTTCACACAGCGCTCTGCACTTACTCCCCATTTCTCTCAACATGGCAACCGGAGAGCCGTCAGTCAAAACATGGGAAGACCAAGTAACTGCTGTTACTTATTTGAAAAGTAACTCAGATATTTTCTAGTAAAGTACTGTGTTATCTGAACATGTTACTTACGTTACTTGTAATGCATTGCCCCCAACACAGCACATTCAGTCTGCTCTTTTCTATACAATCAAAGCGTACAGTCAAACTCCAGGGCTTTTATATTCTGACTGCATGATGTCTAGACCTCGGCTTCAGCAGGATAGACTATTATCCAGTAATCGATGGTCTAAACCTGCAGTAGTTGAGACAGGCTATAGATGTGGTACTGCAGATACTTCCTTCAGAGCGGTGAGGTGAACAGAAGACGGGCTTCTTCTGGGGCACTTTAGCCTTTTGAACTTCTAAGTTTACTTCCTCTGTTAGTTGTATTGGGTCAGTGAGGAATAACGCTAATAGGCTTCCTTCACTGCTCCTGAGTAACTGAATTTGAGACCGCCGAGCTGTGGTGGGAAGAAGTGACCCTTTAGAAGCAAAAAGATAATGGGGTTCCTTCAGATTGAGTAACCTCTGAGGTAAAACTCTGCTAAGGAAAAATGAAAAGAGGATTCAGGTAAGATGAGGAGCTCACGAGCCTCAGTTAGATGTGGTTGGACTTGAAGACGAGGTCTCATTAAGAGGTTTCATTAAGTCAATGTTTAAAGAAGGGTTTCTGCTTTGAGACACTACATTAGCCCAACTTCCTTATCAGTGAAACTATGGCATCAGTTGACCTTATTTTAATATATATAGAAAATATATTGGCTATTATTATGATTATTTAACAAGTGGTATCTAAAGTGTAACGGGTGTTTGATAGGGTATTTTTGGTGGTTACTAGTGTGTTGTTTTTGGTTTTATTTGGCAAACCTAACTTGTGTGACTAATTGTTGCTCGTTCTCAAGAGCTTGCAGTGACTTACATGTAGTCTGAGTTCAACATTCATGTTCATCTGTCTCTCTCAGTGGAAGAAGATACTGAGGAGAGCTCACGATCAGGCCGCGACTCCATTTCCACAGCCACGGACCTCAGCATCCCACCCTCCAACACAGAGAAACAGCTGAACGGAGGACGCAGCAAAGAGGACCAGAAGAAGGAGCGAGGAGGCAAGGACAAGAAAGACAAGAGCAAAGCCAAGAAAGGCGTGCTGAAGGGCCTGGGCGACATGTTCAGGTAGAGTGAACCGCCTTAATGTGTCCAAATCACCTGTGTTCAGATAGTGCTGACGTAACGTGACAAGCATTTAGAACTCCCTGCTTTTATTTTATTTTATTTCATTGAAGTTCAACTGTGGATTCAGTTAAGTTAAATAAGTCACTATACATTACTTTACTTTATTGAACATGTTAGTAATACCTGGCAAAACAACCACCTTAATTTAATAATGATATTTAATTTAATAATTTAATAATGAACCATATAGTTCAACTGTGGTTTCAGTTGAACTTCTGTTATATAATCACTATATATGTAATTGTATTTTATTTTATTTTACTGAATTGAATTGAATTGAATTGAATCACATTGAATTGGATTGAATTGGATTGAATTGAATCACATTGAATTGGATTGATTGAATTGAATTGAATTGAATTGAATCACATTGAATTGGATTGAATTGGATTGAATTGAATCACATTGAATTGGATTGAATTGGATTGAATTGAATCACATTGAATTGGATTGAATTGAATCACATTGAATTGGATTGAATTGAATCACATTGAATTGGATTGAATTGAATCACATTGAATTGAATCACATTGATGGAATGAATTGAATCACATTGAATTGGATTGAATTGAATCACATTGGATTGAATTGAATCACATTGAATTGGATTGAATTGAATCACATTGAATTGGATTGAATTGGATTGAATTGAATCACATTGAATTGGATTGAATTGAATCACATTGAATTGGATTGAATTGAATCACATTGAATTGGATTGAATTGAATCACATTGAATTGGATTGAATTGAATCACATTGAATTGGATTGAATTGGATTGAATTGAATCACATTGAATTGGATTGAATTGAATCACATTGAATTGGATTGAATTGGATTGAATTGAATCACATTGAATGGTATTGAATTGGATTGAATTGAATCACATTGAATTGGATTGAATTGAAAGTGTTGAACTGTGGTTTCAGTTAAGTTAAATAAGTCACTATAAATTACTTTACTGAAAATGTTAGTAATACTTTCCTGGCAAAACAACCACCTTAATTTAATAATTGTTGTTATTATTATTAACCATATAGTTCAACTGTGGTTTCAGTTGAACTACTGTTATATGAGTCACTGTAAATTGTATTTTATTTATTTATTATAGTTTAGTTTAGTTTAGTTTCCCTCTCCCACACTCTCGCTATGATTTGTTGATGCCAGAGGCAGTTTAAATGGAGGTTATTTTATAATAAGGGAATGTTTTATTCATCAATGCATAGCTTTTCTTCTTATATTCATCACTGGTAATTGCTGGACTGGAAACGTTTCTGAAATATTCACATTAATGTGCAAGGCAGCAAACGTGTGGCTTCTGTGTTCCTATAAACAGCTTTGTTGCCTAGTTAAATGTCAGCTCAACTGTGACTGATTTGAAATATTTCACCGCCAACTTCACCCTACAAAGAGGTCGAGGCAAATGCAGAATCGGTTAATTTAGAAAATAAATCCATCTGGAGGATTAACATTACTTGGCTTCTCCTCACAAAGCTCCTCCAGAGGGACGAGACAGGTACAGATGACACACTTTTGGGGGCTGCTATCATGAAAAGGTGCTGCCCCTCTGGGCTCTTTTAAATAACGGGTCGTGCATCTATTTGGTTGAGGACGCAGGAAGCGCTTCCCAATGCCAGGCTAATTAAGCCGGGGCCTCCATTAATTATTCTGATTTGGTGCTCATTTGAATCCCGCATAAATTATCCACACTCTTATCTGCCCAATAAATTGTTTTGAGGTGGATTAGCGTAATGGGATTAGTTAGCGTAGTGCGTTGCATGCTGCTCCGTAATGAACAATAAAAACGACAAGTGTTTCCAGGTCATGTTTCAGGAGCACTAAAGGGTTAGTTTTAGTGGCCCTTGATTCGTGCACTCTTTTGTCCTGGAGAATGAATGTGATGGACAATTACTAGATTAGGTTCGTGGCCCATGTTTTGAGCTGAATTTGATTAATTAATTAGCAAGTGTGAGGACTTCGGCATTCATTTTAATCAGTGTTTAGTAGTGGGGCTACAATTGTTGTTGTGACGTTATAATTAACGCATGCTAC
The DNA here is from genome assembly GCA_027422405.1 of Ptychobarbus kaznakovi. Lineage (NCBI taxonomy): Eukaryota > Metazoa > Chordata > Actinopteri > Cypriniformes > Cyprinidae > Ptychobarbus > Ptychobarbus kaznakovi. The sequence goes on along the minus strand of CM049814.1, from coordinate 16,339,176 downwards.
ATACTTTCGGTACTAATCAAATTTCCAGCACGTCAGAGTTGTGATGAAATGGAAGTACAGACAGATCTTTTTCTTCAGTATTGTGGCGTAAATTTCAAGTGCTTCAGATTATCGTAAAATAAAATGTAGGGTGAGGAATTGGTTCTATCCAATGGGCTGTTGATTGGATGTAGAGATATGGTGTTTCACTCAAAAATGTATGCGTGTTTGTAGACAGTTGATTGATTGAAGAAGTCCAACATACATCACCATACATGGATGAATCGTTCACAATAAGATGTAACATGTAGTAGGGCTGGGCGATATAGCCTAAGAAAAAATCCTTAGTTAAAATTGATCTGCAGATGACAAAGAAATTGTTCAAAATTAAAGGGACAATATGTAAGTTTCACCACTATAGGTCGCATTTTCAAACCAACAACAAAGGTGAAGCTTGATGACGCTATGAAGGAAGATGTTCACGGAAGAGGTAATGGATTATTTTTTGTATTATCTGTACCTTCCACGGTTATTTTTAAACAGAGAATGTGAGCACAGAACTTACATCGTCAAAGAACATTGTGACTGACTTAAGTCTAGCGCGAGTTTAAGTACTCTCAAAAAACACGTAGTTTTCTTTCCGAACGCTGTATTGGGATGCGCTGGATTTCAGGGGGGTATGGGGGGGGATCACGATGCCGGCTCATCATTGTGATGTCTATCAGACATAGGTGATGGACGATGGCATCAGGTGTATTCGACTTGAAGCATGCAGCGCAGAATGATGTCTGTGTGATATCAAAGTACCGCGAGAGCGATATGAAAGCATAAGGATCCGTCTGCTCTTTTATCGCTCTCGTAGTACTTTGATGTCACACAGACATCATTCTGCGCTGCTTCAAGTTTAACACACCTATCATCTATCGGCCCAACACGCACGGGGGGGGAGGGCTGAGCCCATTCAGAACTACGGGAGCCCAGAGGGGAGCGTCGGTGGATATTAAAGAGAAAACCGATTTTCTTTCAAACAAGTCGACGTAAACTACACATTCGAGTTAATCGATAAAATCGATGTATCGCCCAGCCCTAACATGTAGATATGTGCATTTTAACTTAAATTAGTAGATAGTAGATGTGTTGCGTTACTTTTCTGCTTAATTTATTTGCTAGCAAATACAAGTCCCATTTTGAAAACAAAAACAAAATTATTACATATAGAAAGACATTTATTATTTATTTATTTGTTTGTTTGTTTGTCTGTTTAATGTTAGTGATACTTGCCTGGCAAAACAACCACCTTAATTTTACTATTATTATTATTATTAGTTGTAGTAACAGAAAAGCTGCTTGGCTTGAAACTGACTGGACACTGAGCTGTTATTTATAAATCTCAATGCTATTGACAATTCATCTTTTTGCACAAGAAATGTTGCCAATGTCACCTTACCTTTATAGGTGTTATAATATGTCTGAGCATGATGGGTGTTGTGGTTCTGAGAGCGTGTGATACTGTTGTAGATGTTATTTGTAGTAACAATTTGTAGACAATATTTAAATAAAAATACAGAATATTGTAGCCCTGCATTTTTGGAAAGTAATGCTCCCCACCAATCAATGCTGGCTGTTGATTCAACCACGTCCACTATACATCACGTGTTGCTTTAGTGCTGAAGCACATGGTACTGTATACACGCTGTAATCCTGGACATTGTTGGAGGTCACCCAAGGTTGTGGTGTGCTCATCACGCTCAGGCTGTTCAGACTCTTGTTGTATTGAGACCTTGAGAACACCTGGTCCATGTTTAGTCCATGCTGGCCTTCCCAAAGGAGAGGAGCTGTTTGGGATTTACAGCTTCAGTGATGAGGCAGAATGAGCTTCAGGTGTTGGTCATCACACTGCTGGCAGCTTTCACAACCCCTGCTCTCGACTCTTGGAAACCTTTTGCTGGTTTTATTCTTCTCATTATTTTATTTTTTGTTTTTATTATAATTTTTTTATCCTAAAATTGTCCCAGAAGAGGTTGTGTTCCATTTTTTGGGAGTTGCCGACAGGGCGGCTCTGTGAAAAGTTATATATTTGTATATTTCTGTCTCAGGAACCATAAGGGCTCGATTTATTAAGTCTTTCCGGCTGTTCATCCAACTTGCATGAAAATTGGCGTATATCATCTAGAGACAACCTTGACAAAAAGTTGTCAAAAAATTTTGATTTGTTAAATCACAGATTTGAGCCAATAACATTTTCAGGCGTTGAACATAATGAATAAATTGGATTGTATCATGTTAACGCAAAATCCAAAGTTCACAAAACATGGTACACACGGATTTCAAGGCCACGTGAGGATGCATACCACATTTAATCAATTTCTGATTCTAGGGAAAGTTCTAAGTCCAAAAAGACTGTAGCCTAATGTAAGAATTAACATTTGCATTGAAAACAGCTGCATTTACATCATCCACACAATCTGTTCTTTCAGATTTCACTTTTCTGGTCAATTTTGGGATAATTCTGGCTGCTATATATAGCCCAGGTCCCTCTATCAGTGCAATCCTTTTTTTATCAACCACTAAGAGAAAATTGTAAATCAGATTGCATATAATGCAGTTTTCCATAACAAGCTGACATGTCAAAGTTTAATACTTAAGGGTATGATTGTGTTCAAATCTGTAACTCTAATAGGAGCAATATATTGTCTACTTAGCAAACCCACCAACAATTATAGATGGAAGGAGGTCAAATGAACTCAATAGCAGAGGAGTCAGAGGTGGAAATGTATACGCATTTAGTGAGGGAGTGGGAAGGCTTGTGAATGTTCATTAAGATCTGAAACGCAGGTCTGGACCCCAGCGGAGACGCTCACGCAGCACAGAAGCATCCTCCTTCACTCTCATTACATCTACCCCTCCTCTGAGAGCCATCAGAAACTCCCATCACTGAGGAGATCACACACACACACACACACACACTGCACACGCACGCACGCACGCACGCACGCACACACACACACACACACATCACACACACACACACACACACGCACGCACGCACACGCACGCACGCACGCACACACACACACACACAGCACACACACACACACACACACAACTTGCCTGGAGAATATGGATTACTGACATTCAACTCCTCTTCTCTCTCATTGTGTTTTTGTTCACACACATACAGATTCACTTCTGCAATACACACTCATCTGCAGTCTCTCAAGGCCCTTTTAACTGTAGCCCTTCACGTTTTTATCCCTTCCGTCTCAGTATGAAGCACACACACACACACACACACACACACACACAACACACACACACACACACGTTCTCCGAGGCGTTTGCAATACACTGCAATTGGAGCTCATCTGCATGCGTGAGTAAACGTGCACTGATGAGCTCTGCGCTTAATGGACACACTGATTGGAAGAGCATTAAAATCAGAGCTGAAAGACAGAGGGAGGAAGAGAGAGACGAGGTGATCAAAGAAGAACGAGAGAGAAATCACTAATCCAGAAATACTAAACAGCTGAATGAACGACCAGGCAAGTGGAGGCAGCAAAACTGAACCCAATTATTTGTTTGGTTGTAGAATTCACTTGTGAAAAGAAGTGTCCTAGAATTCACTCACCAAATAAAGCTTGTGGAATACATATTCTAGATTATTTATAGGTTGTAGAATACGGTCTCAATAAAGGTACTATATTTCATTTAATTAAAAAGCTCTATAATTTCCTTTATTCACCATATCATTGCAGATGTATTTGTTTGTTATTGTGTTTGTCCGTTTGTTACTTGTCAAAGTTGTTCTGGAATTCGAAAATCTCACTCTCAATCACTCTCAGGTGCTAAATTTAATCTATTATTATTATTATTTAATTCACCATATTGTCGTTTTTATGATTGTTTATTTGGTCGTTGATTTTATTTAAACTTTTCAAAAGTTGTCTAGTATTCAATCTCAATTAAGCTTCAAAATTAATTTCATTAACAAGTATATAATTTACTTTATTCGCCATATCATTATTTTTGATTTATTTGTTTCACTTGTCAAAAAAGTGCTCTAGAATTCACTTGTAAAAAAGTTATAGAATTTGGTTACAAATTAATAAATTATTATTATTATCATACTCATGGGTTAGGGTTTTTCAAAGGGTTTTGCTGTATGTAGAGGCCAACACCATAATATCATAGAGATTTAAAGGTGAACTGTTTTGATTTGGGCTAATAGGTAACCACCCAGAACACACAAACAACAGCGTACCAGTGCCTTAGCAAACAGCTGAGCAATCTGACAGCAGCGTGCTTGATGTTATTACCGTAGTTTAATGGCCGCTCTTGATGTAAGTGAACACATGGTGCGTGAGGTGGCTGTATATCTATGGGTGTAGATGTCATGCTGACTGCACATGGATCGAATGAATAGGTCATCAGCTATGAACTGTGACATGCGTGCAAGCATTCAACAAATGACCTGAAAGGAGTTAGATGCCGCTCATCTTCATTTGTCCTGCAGGCTTTATCATACATGCTCCATAAACATGTCTGACATTCTCTTTGACATCAGCTCCTAACCGTATATAAGACCCGTTGATGTGTCCACACCTCACCCGACCCTGTTAGCATCTCATGCACCTGATCTGTGTGTGACATTAAAAGAACAGGTCACCCTCGTTATTCCAAACTCAAATCAATATATGTAAATGAATATTGTATTATCGTATTATCTTAAAAATAAATATATTTGATGTTAAAATTAGGGCTGTCAAGCAATTGATTTTTTCACTCTAATTATAATCACATGATGTGCCAATTAATTCATCAAATTAATTGTGAATTAATTACACATCAACTTGGGCTAAGCAATTACCCCCCCCCCCACCCCACACAAAAGACAGTTTAAAGTCATTATAGTGTTAAAAAATAATAAAAATAAATAATATATATATATATATATATATATTGAATAGACATTATGAAGTAGCATTATGAGGTTTATCACATAAACTCTTAAGGCTAAATATGAAGTGGCACAGATTCTTCAGAGGTGGCATGAATGCATTTATTTTAGCATTATTAATCGGTTTTAAATGGGCATATTTTTTTATTTATAATGAATATCTAAATATGAAACTAAAACCACCAGTTTTGCCATATTGCTAAACTATATCACATGGTTATGGTTCATAAAAACCTTAACAGGGGTATTTTTTCTCCATATCTTGAGTTTCTGGGGCATATTACTTCATTCTGATAGGCTTCACTACCCAGTCATTTTTTCTTCGTGCATCATGTTCATCTGCTCTGTGTAATGTAATATTACGTAAAGGTCTAGTGTGCATTAAAAACTTTTTTTCCATTATTAATCGCACCAAATTAAAATGTTAAATTGTACAGGCCTAATTCAAATATTTGTAAAAATAATAATGACGGAAAGTTAATTGTAAGTTGAACTATACCTTTAACGGTCAGAGGGGGCAGATGTGCTCATTGGCCTCAAAGATATGGGCGGCTTGAGTAGTATGTGCTGGAAGAGTGGATGAATAAGGGATGGAAGCAGAAGTACAAGACATAAACGAGTGCATCAGAGTGAACTGGGGCACAGGGAGGAGGAGCGTTAGAGATGAAGAAAACCGCTCCTGTTTTCACGCGACTGGTCACGGAAACTTTGGCTCAGGGCAAACATGCCTCTATGGTTTTGCATTAGTGGACAATATTAATAGGATGTAATTGCTATTCCTGATGCCCTCTCACATTGAATTACTCCATCCACTTCCCCCTTCACTGACCTTCAAACCTCCATGTAGCACCATCCTGAACTCCCATCACGACCTCCAGCCTGGAGCGACAGCGGGCCTCAGGGACCTCGGGGGGTCCGAAGGGGGAAGAGCGCAGATGCCTCCCCCCAACCATCTTTGTTATTTTCCCTTGTTGAGTGAACATGTTGCTGGGGAGGATTGTGGGTGATGGTACCTTTCAATACATAGGGCTTAGATGCATGATGTAGGCGTTTATATATGCTTTTCCATTTGCACAGCCAGATCTCTCAAATGAGTACGTTCTCACTCGTTAGTTTAACGTAAACACATAACTCTTTACCATGAAGAGGTAATTATGGAAACACTGGAGAACAGCACACCAGTTACATTCCCCATAATCAACCTGTCACAGATAAATGAAGCTGCCGTATGTAATGACTGAAACTTTGGTTGATGTGAGCTGGGAAAGTGGTCATAATATCTACAGTTGTTAGTCTAGATATTTCTGAAAGGACACATAAACAGTTGTTACATTTTACACCGTTTGTGGTTTAAGTCTTTTGATGTCTTTTCACAAATATAATTTAATCCTCTGGTTCTCATATTGTGGTCAAAATTTTGATTTTATTTTTTCATTATTATTTTTTTATGAAATGTACTATATTTTGGTGTTGTACTTTTTTTATAGCACTAAATTATATTTATGCAATAGTTATAACCCATGTATTACCTGTTACCTGTTAAAATTAAATAAAAAGTTACAGAAGTTTAAAAAATATTATGAAAAATGCACAAAAATATAGATTTTCAATTTTATATGAAATATGTATTTTCCCAAACATTTTTTTACTCTACAACTGTGAGAAAATAGTCATAAAGCTTAACAAGTTGTGTTTCACATTTGAGGTTGATATCTCAAAAAAATTTAAAATAAAATAAAAATCAGTCCAAAATAGCAGAAGAGCATCAGAGGGTTAATTAAGGTCTTAATCTTATTCTGATTCAAAATATAAGTTGATAATTTAAACCAAATATTCAAACATTTTATATATTTATTTCAACTTATTACAATTTCCCGAAAATACTTTAAAAAGTCCTTGTCAAAATGTGTACTACTAAAATAAGTGCTATGCTATTGTACTACAATATTGTCTTTTTGCGATAGTCTTGTTTTAGACGTGTTATAGTGTGCTGTTACAGAAGCTGCACATTCATTGGTGACTTACACATTCGGACTAGATTTTTCTTCTTCTAAAACATTGTTTGTTCATTATGCATATTTTGCAGTGTTTGTTTTTTCTTATATTTTGATTAAAATCCAAAGTAAAGTAAAATTTAAGGCAGTAAAAAGTGTCTGCTAAATGCGTAAATGTATAAGTATCAAGCATTTATACATTGCCAGTATCGTCATTTCTGCATAACTAGCTGCCAACTAGTAGTTCCCTGCAACATAGTCAAAGAATTGGCCACTTCACCTTTAAGGAGTGTGACAGTGAACAAGAAGTGACACAGGAGACTTGAGATATTGCAAAGTGATCACTTGTCAAAATGCCAGAACCTCGGGTGGTGTCGCCCATCTGTCTCCTCTATATGACAGAGGTGTTGTTTGTGTCATGACCTCCTGAAATGAAAAGAAATTAAAACAAAAGAAGTGAGATCGTCTCTCAGTAGGCTTAACACAGGGCTGTGTAAATATCATATCTCTCTTAAAATAGTCCTCGCCGTGGTGGTCTGAACCGATTCATCGACAGGCTTCCTTCAGGGGTCACGGAGGGAGATACTCTCACCTCTATCCCACCATTCCATTATCCACCTGCCAATCAAACAGCCTCCGCTCACAGCAGGGTGCACAGGGGTATAACCAGAGCCGCCTTCCAGAAGATGAGCTCTCGGAGACCCAGACAAATAAATAAAGAAATTGATATAACAGAGATTCCCATTAAATATGAATGGAGTTTGATTTAAAAGCTTTTATTAAGCATGCATTATGCCATGCATGGGGTGATTGCTCATTATTGTGCATTTTGAAATGAGAGATTTAGCCAAGTCAACCAAGTTGGGTGCAATGAGAGGCCCGCTCTGTTCAAACCTCATACACCGCTGGCTGCCCATCACAGAACCACCAGGTGCAATTGCATTTGGAGCTATCATGTCATTGCATCCGGTTTCCAGTGCCTTTGGGTCAACGAGGTACTAAGGGAGGAATATAATATAAATCCAGACGAAGTAGAAACCTAGCACCCGTGTATCTCTCAAATGTGTAAAGGCTTTGTCCGAGAGGCAGGACTTGAATATCACAGGGATTGTTCCTGTTTATGGCACATTTGCTCTCAAGAGCCTAAAACACAATTATTGCTGTGATCAACAGACTGCTTTTCTAAGAGCTCTGATCTGCTGAAGTTACATTGAGAGTCACTTCGTTTTGATCAGCGTAAAAGCACGGCACTTTTTGCTTCGTGAATTGCGTCCCTCTGGACGATGATAATCTTAACAAGACAACAAAAACAGCTTGTGAAGAGCATTGTGAGAGCTTTTATCAGACAAATGGAGGAAGAGATCCAGCGTAAGGAGCCAGAAAGAGCTAATTATTAGAGTTTCAGCTTGCAGACCCTGATAACAAGTCTGATAACACTAGCCATTTTACAATTTAGGGAGATGAGCATGTGACCACTGAGTGTGAGGTACATTCATGGGAAGGGAAGGGAGAATGTTTATCTTGAGTTACTGCAGTGAAGTGCCAATAAGACGTCTTTGTACTCTCAACTTGTGATGGATAGCATAACATTTCATGAGAGATTGCAAGCACTGTCAAAAACACTCCATTAGAGAGATGCACTTGAACATGTCCTCTCATTCACAAGACAAGTATGTGTGTTCGTGAGTGTGTCTAATGAAACCTTAGTGGTGTCTTTCCATGTTAATTACCAGGAGAGTTTTGTGAACCGAGAGCTTTCAGTCGATGTTGCAACTTGCGTCATAAACCGATATATTGTGCACTTGAAGAGGAAAATGGCAATCAGAAACATTTGGGTTCTCAACCGCATGGTAATTACACAACCACAAAATTACATCAGAGAGAGCAGTGAAAGGCCACAACCTCGGACACCGAGCCAAAGTAAAGACGTTATGAATGTGGGGGAGTTGAACAGGTAAGATAAGGTGAGTGGAAATAATTATGTAGATATTGTAAATGAAGTGGGCAGAAAAGAGCCCATCTATAGGGATGCCAGTAATGAGACACTGAGAGTGAGTCAGAGAATCACAAACAGTAGAGGGAATAATGTCAGGAGGAGAGCGAGATGATGAGGCAGATGCAGTGGCAGAGGTTGCTGACGAGGGAATGATAAAGTAGATAATAAACAGTGCTCTCAGTAGAGGAGTGAAAGAGTCTTGAGGTTGGACATTTTCACTTCAGAGTTTTGACAAATGTGTTGATGTGGACATGGACATTATTTTGTCAAGTAGTTTTGACTCAAGGAACATATTCATGCAATGAGAACTGGTTGCAAAAGAGATGCTAACAAGGTGAACGCCTCACTTGCAGTTTATATTCTCTCTTTCTTTTAGATATTTTACAGGATTCCACCCTGTTATGAGATAGATCTCAAACTGATTATTGTTTATTACACCCTGATAATGTTCTTATTGACTCCTTGCTATGAGATTGCAATTGAATTCAAGGTTTATTCAACATTAAGTTGGTTTGAGTTAGGTATTGCTTTTCTTACAACTAAACAAGCTTGCAAGAGGTAGAGGCTAAACACATCCACGGAGCTCCATCTGAGAAGAAATGGCAGATTGTGTTCTTGTTAGGAGATCAGGAGACATAGACGTCTGCTCCTTTTATACTCTGCAGAGAACTTTAGACACCAACAGCAGAACTGACATGTTACAGAACCTGCAACCAAAGGTTGAAGTATTAGACTGGCTGAACAAAAGTACATTGATTGTCCTATAGCAGATCTGCTTTGGCTGATCTCCAGGGACAGATGCTGATGTTGGTGTGGATCATGCTGAGATGCTGCAGGGATGTGTTTGGATGAGATCCCTTCCCAAGATTTGCCAACAGAGTTCTGACACAGCTAAGAAAAGTAATACAACTTTTGAAATCCTGGAGACCTGTTGTAATCTTATGCAGGGATTGCAAAATTGTGAACGGATATATGGGAGTGCAGTTATATTCAAGGATTTTCTCAGAGAGATAATCAAGATTTAATTCAGGGCTGCCATCTTTTTTGCGGGAAAATATTAATTGGACTTTTAATGGGAGCTGGGACGGGATCATCATTCGTCTGTAATGATGAATATTGAAACATTTGCTTTGGCAGGACTAACATTGTTCTACAGATCAAGGCTGCAACCATGAAAAGTAACTTTTCTTTGGAACTAAATTTGGGGTTCTGGCCAAAAGAAGATATATTGCTACACAACCCAGCCTTGGCTCTGCAGCCAGCTACCGTGAAGGAGGTACTGTTGGCAATAAGAATAGCCAAACTTTTCCACTTGTTACCTACAGATGGGTGGATATCTGCTGAGAACTTGGCAGAGGGCCACACACTTGGCACAAAGACTGCTGACTGTACTCTCTGAGGCTTTACCACCCGCATCCAGACTCACGCTAGAGTCGCAGGTTTCAGAGATGAGACAGATGAGGGCATCTATTCTACAGCAAGAAGGACATGACACTAAGGGAGATGACAGACATGCCCTCCTAAAGGTAGTTGGGAGTCCTTGCATCGCAGTGATGGGAAAAGGACTGGTGATATGTAGTTTGAGTTTAGGAGTTGGTAAACCAGGGGTTCTCACCCAAAAATGAACATTTGCTCACCCTCAGGCCTTCCAAGATGTAGATGAGTTTGTTTTCTTCACCAGATTTGCAGTGAATGGGTGCCGTCAGAATGAGAGTCCAAACAGCTGATGAAAACATCACAATAATACACAAGTAATCCACACCACTCCAGTCCATCAAGCTTTTTGTTTCACAATCATCAAGGCAATTTATGTCTTGTGAAGCCAAATGCTGTGTGTTTGTAGAAAACAAATCCATTGAGACGTTGTAACTTCAAACCGTCTCTTCAGGCCAAAATATTCCATAATCCATAATAATGCTTCCTTCGGTGAAATAGTCCATCCCTGTTGTCCTCTCACATCAAAATCCACCCACAGATTGGTTTTGAATGGTTTTCCCTTGTAAACAGTGCTATATTTGTGCAGAATTTGTCTTCTCAAGATGTTAACTGATGGACTGGAGTGGTGTGGATTACTTGTGTATTATTGTGATGTATTTATCAGCTGTTTGGACTCTCATTCTGACGGCACCCATTCACTGCAGAGCATCCATTGCTGAGACAGTGATGCAATGCTACATTTCTCCAAATCTGATGAAGAAACAAACTCATCCCAATCGTGGATGGCCTGAGGGTGAGCACATTTTCAGCAATTTTTTTTTTTTTGGTGATCTGTTCCTTTAAGGGAATATTTAGGGTTCCATACATCTTAAGGCAATGTTTCCCAACAGTGTACTCAGAGACAAACCAAGAGTACACACCTGATTCAAGTCATCGGCTTGTTCCTATATAGACAGATAAAGGAGACTTCCAAAACATTTGTACTGTTGGTGTGCCTCTGGAACTGACTTAAAGCCATCACAGATAACCACACAATTATTTATCCTCATAGACTAACAACATGAGGTTGTTTGAATATTTATTTAGATGGTTGGTTGGTTGTTTGGTTTAGAGCACTAGACATGTATTGGTGTGTGTATTGTGTGTGTGTGTGTGTGTGTGTGTGTGTGTGTGTGTGTGTGTGTGTGTGTGTGATGTCATTTTGAATAACGCAAGCAAAAATGGGTTCTTCAGAGTTGAAAGCATCTTTAATTTCTTACTCTTTTCTTCTCCACATTTTATTGTGTTGTCTCGTATTCTGTCATTCTCAGACCATTTTAGTGCCTTGTGTGATGAAAAATGAATAAAAAAGATAAATAGCTTTCACACTGATGATTTGATACCAATCAGAGTGGAATTATATGTATCATTTCTTTCAAAGGAAGGCAATTACGATCAAACTCGCCATTCAATCTTTCCTGTCAGGTACATGTTTTCGATTCCACGGTAAATGACAGATTCCTTTCCTTTTTCTCCCCTCCTCTCTTCTGTTGTTCCCAGGCTGATGATGCCTTAAGTGCTAGTTGTTCAACTCGTTTGTCTTCAGGAGGTTGTAATTGGGCATTTCTATGGCACTAGGGAGACAATGAAAAGAAAGGGCTGGAAAGGACAGGACAGAAGTGAGGGAAAGGAAAAAAGAAAACGAAAGACACTGATGTTTTGGTGATTGTACAAGGTTACAAGAAGGAGAAAAACAGCATGCATGCAAGCAATGGAAGCCATGCTACTACAGCTGTTTTTTTGTTCATATATTCAACTCTTTTGCTGTTGTTGTTGTCTCGTGCTCATACATAACTAAATTTACATATAATTGCACACATATTTCCTGGGCATAAAATATTATTCTTTTCACATTTACAGTATATTCAGTGAAACGTACTGTATTTAGAGGCACAGGCATGGCCCATCATTAAAATGTGATTCAGAGGTAAGCAAACCTTCCTCCACCTGTCTTGCCCCGAGGCTGTGTGTGTGCGTGTGTGCATGTCTGTGTGTGTGTGTGTGTGTGTGTGTGTGTGTGTGTGTGTGTGTCTGTGTGTGTGTGTGTGTGTGTGTGTGTGTGTGTGTGTGTGTGTGTGTGTGTGTGTGTGTGTGTGTGTGTGTGTGTGTGTGTGTGTGTGTGTGTGTGTGTGTGTGTGTGTGTGTGTGTGTGTGCGTGCGTGCGCGTGCGTGCGTGTGTGTGTGCTGTGTGCGTGCGTGTTGCGTGCGTGCGTGTGTGTGTGTGTGTCTCTGTGTGTGTGCGCGTGAGTGCATGCGTGCGCATTTGTGTGTGTGTGTGTGTGTGAGTGTGAGTCTGTGATCAGACTGTCCCATTGAGTATGCACTGTGAGGTGGCATATCTAGGTCACCTTTACTCCTGTGGGAGCTTTCTTCTGTTTCCTTTCCTCTGTCTTGTGTTCATGTCATGGATTGTCTCCGCTTTCTGAGGTCACACAGGAAGTATTGTATATGTCGCATAGGGTGCTACGGTGATCTCACCCAATTAATTTAGACACATTTATCACACAAACACACTCTTTCCAAACACAAAATGCCTTTATTCTTGTTGAATAAGAATATAGACATGAATAGATACATTGTTTGTGCTCTTAGTGTATCACAATGTACTTATATAACAGAAGCAAAGTAGATTTTTACATTTTGGGTTTTGGATTAAAAAAGAGCAATTGTTATGTGGATTATTGGTCATTGTCATCTTATCTTAAAGGGGGCATATACACACACAGTTTCACCCAATCTTGAGTACCTATAGAGTAGTACTGCATCTTTCATATCTCCAAAAAGTCTTTAGTTGTATCATATTTATAAAAGAAAGATACAGCTTTACAATTCTTTCAGAAAACAGCTGACCTCCTGGAGGCGTGCCGTGGGCGGAGCTAAAGAGTGACGAGCACTTGAGCGCGATCACCAGCAAAACATACATTTGATGCGTTTCACTAACAGTTCTGAATCATGACGGGATCTTTATAGCTGGGACCGCTCCATCTTTCAGTCAAACGATCAATCCAGCGTCGATGCCTTGTTCATAAACATTCATCAACAAACACACACTTGAGCGCGATCCAGCGACACACACATTTAATCGTTTCACTAACTGAATCATGACCAGTATCCCTGGACCGCTCCATCTTTCAGTATCAAACGATGTGCAAATCCAGCGTCGAACTGGGCCTTGTTCATAAAACATTCATCAACAAACACACTTGAGAAACTCTGTTGCTGCCCCGGAAAAACAAACTGCATCCACTGTTTACGTAATGCTGGGTTCTCCGGGAAGCTGAACAAGGCTATCTTTCCCTCACAACCAAAAACACACTTCTTTAGAGACACTCTTCCCGTGCAGCAGTGCAGCCGGATGAATGAAGCTCTTGCTCTTCCGGGAGAAATGCCCATATAAGGAGTTCCACCCTCGTTTACGTCAGCAAGAGCCACGGTTGAAAAAAAACCCGAAAGTGAGATTTTTGGCACAGAAATACGTAATGTTATACGTCCAAATTGTTTTTTTTTTTTGAAACTTTGTCCATGCATAGCACGAGAATCCTACTCTTTAACTGTGTAAACAACTCTGAATGCATGAAACAGCATTGTACCCCCCTTTAAACTCACACTCTCACTCTTTAGAGATGTCTCATGATGATGAATGGGGAACATTAAACTGTTGTCTTTTGCCCTGTTTCTTGCTAGCACAGGCATGTGTGAAATATGCTGGGTTACAGTAGGTGTCAGATCCAAACGCTCGTCTGGACGGAGTTACAGAGATGAGAGAGAAGGGTTGAGAAGCCTAGCGATATGTTAATATCATGTTCTGTCTCTATGCAGTGCAAAAGCTAATGACTCCCTCAGAGTAGCTGACAGTGCTGTACGGTTCCCTCCATGACATTCAACACATGCACTTCCCACAAGCGTCCTTGTTTGATCACTTTTGCTTTTTGCTAATGCGGTTTGAATCTCATATGCTCTATGGCATATCATTATTGCAGTATTTGCAAAGCAGCACCCCTTTGAATTCCTCCCCCCCCCACGTCTTGCACTACACAGATTTCTTCAATTAATTCAGCTTCAACAGACATACTAAAGCATACAGCTTGAGTTGATGTTTTTCACCTTGCAACAGATAATGATGACATTGTTTTAATAATTTTATTGTAAATTGCAGTAATCAGTTTTATCTCTTAAATTTATTTGGATACCAAATTGTGGTTGTTGTTTTTCAAGCTTGAACATACATAATCGAAGATGCAGCTTGTTTTAGTGCCGTCAAATCGATTAATCGTGATTAGTCACATCGAAAATAACAGTTTCAGTTGACATTATGTGTGTGTGTGTGTGTGTGCGCGTGTGCATGCGTGCGTGCGTGCGTGCTGTCTGTCTGTCTGTCTGTGTGTGTGTGTGTTATGTGTGCGTGCGTGCGTGCCTGTCTGTCTGTCTGTCTGTCTGTCTGTCTGTGTCTGTGTGTGTGTGTGTCTGTGTCTGTGTCTGTGTCTGTCTGTCTGTCTGTCTGTGTGTGTGTGTGTGTGTGTGTGTGTGTGTGTGTGTGTGTGTGTCTGTGTGTGTGTGTGTGTGTGTGTGTGTGTGTGTGTGTGTGTGTGTGTGTGTGTGTGTGTGTGTGTGTGTATTTAAACACACACATATATAATATAAACACAAACGTTTATTTTGGATGCGATTAATCAGGATTAATCAATCTGACAGCTCTATTTTGTTTTCAACCAACAATTATGGAAACCTGTTTCTGCCACAAGATAAAAAATGAATACGTCATTGTGAGTTTGTATCTCGCAATTCAGACTTTTTTCTTGCAATGTTGAGCTTAATTGTTTTTTGTTAATTGTTATTTTATATTTCACAATTGTGTTTACATCTTGCAATTTTGAGCTTACATGCCAATTATCAATTCTAACTTTTTTCTCAGAATTATGAGATATAAATGTGCAATTATACGTTTATAACTTTCAATTGCGAGATGTAATGTTGCAATTTAGAGAAGAAATGTCCAAATTGTGAGAAAGCAAAGTCAGAATTGTGAGATAAAAAATGTATTTATATTTCCGTGCCGGAAAACAAGCTTCCATAAACAGCCCAACCAACAATGATTAAAAAGTTCTGATAATTGCAAACCAAAGTGTGACTGGTTTTCTTTCTTGCTTTTATTTTAATACTTTTTTTTACAAAGTACATATTTTTTATTCATACACAACTCTGGAACACTTGCTTCTGATTGGCCAGTCATTATATTCTGTAATAAAATGATACGACCAAAAACATGTCTATATTTGACCACCGTCCTTGATAACCTAAATCTGTAGCCTACATGTGTTTCTCTTGTTTTGCTTCCTTGCAAACAATGGTATTTCCTCTTGGAAGTGCAGATCTAGTTCTGTTCTCCTTGGGTTTTCTGTGACCAATACCCCTTCAATCTATTTGGCCTCTAGGGATTCCTGTAAATTGGTTAAAGCTGCATATATTTATGATGTCCATACACATGTACGTGTAAAATAACGTTTCTATTGCAACCCCCTCCGGAGTCCAGCAGTGATATCATGAATATATTCATCAAGTGCCCTTCACAGTTAGCAGGACGCTTCCCGTAACCCTCTGCACCAAGATTTTAATTTGCCTTTTTGTTTTTATAATTCAGTCCACAGAAATAACGATGCTTGGATGCTAACTCGCTTATTCTAATCACATCCTTCTTGAGTGTGTGTGATGCAAAGTGTCCGTCAATCCTACATCTTCTTTACTAAGGAGGAGACTCAAGGCCGGAGTATCTTCATTTGCCATCTTTTTCGCACCTCCTGTGACGCTGGGTTTGTCAGCGGATGGCGGCGTGGCGTTAGAGGTCACGGATAATGAGGTCCGTGGGGACCGGCGTAATCGCCAGCTTTGGCACATAACATCGCTATAAACAACAGAGCTTGTTCGCCCGGACAACGGCGGCGGTGTAGTGACTCGGGCGGGAAATAATGATGTTCCCATTAACATGGGCTAAGTACTGAAGGCTAGGGACATTTGGAGAGACACTTGATTCTCCTGCACTTTCCTTCATTCGTTTTGTCTCTCTCCTCCTAATTAGATATGACCCGCCGTCTTTAAAATGCTGGCTGTGATTTCTGCCTTTCTTTGCCCTTGAGTGAACATCCTCCTCTTGCTGCTATAACACAAGAGGAGCGCACAGATCCAGCTTTCTCTTCTTCAACACCCTAACAAGGAGATTTTAAAATGACATGCGGCTGTCCGGGCTTCGCCGTAGGAGCAGAACGGCCCTGGCTTTTGCTCTGAAGGGCCGATTAGAATGAAAGATACTATTTTTACTATATTTTATGTGAAAGTATATGTCTGGGTGAATGTCATCTGTGAACTAAGAACTAACGAGAATTGACATAGAAAAAAATATATATATATATATATATATATACTGTACATATATATCTTAAAAACTAAAATGTCTGGAAAAACAAAACAAAAATGGTCATAAAAAAAAAAATCAGCTGCATTTTCGACCATGTATATTATTATTATTATTACAATTATTTGTATATTATTATTAGTAGTATTACACAACTCCATAACTTAAGCAAACATTTTTTTTGCTGAAATATTAAAAAAGAAAGTAAAAAGTGATTATGAGATAAAAAAAAAAAATTATAAAACTTTCCATCATGTAGTTTTTTATTCAAAATAAGACAAATTCACTCTAATATATTCATTTTTAACTTGCTGTTTTCTAAAGATGTACATAAAATAAATTATTACAAAAAAATATTCACAATAACTTAATACAGTAAAATTGCCATCGGCTGAAAATAAAATAATCATAACACATTTCTTTAAACAGAACATGTTATTTTCTGTCGCTGTTTGAATGCAGGACAACACCCACAGATGCTGCAGAACACATCAGCCTCACGTTTGCTTTTTTCTGTCCTCAAAATCAGGATTAGATATAAAATAGAGTCATCATACAAGTATAAACGGTGTGAGAACTGATCTCTGCTCAGGAGAAGACAGGAATCACGTGTTTGTGGTGTTTTTCTGCTGGTTAAGAGAGAATACAAGACTTCTTCACTGCACAAATGATTGTCAAAAGCAACAGATGCATCATATTTTGACATGCTCGAGCAAAACAGACATTATTTTTGGATTTGGTACCCCAACATTAGCAAGAGACAAGTATTGGATTAGCTATCAATAGTTTTTTTAATATAATGGCTCATTGTCTTATGTCATTGTAGATGCTGTAGTTGGAGTGATAGTAATGGTAACGCTCTCAGACTGATGGTGTGCTGGATTTCTTCAGGGCAGCTCTGTTATAGAGAGACTGCTCGTTGTATTACCAGACTCTGACCTGCTGCTCTTTAGCTGCTTAACGACCTGCTCGTTTACTGTAGGAACATCATAGAAAGCAAGACTCTTACGGCATTCACTGCTCAAAGTGTTTGGGAACACAACTTACCTCTGAGCATTACCGGTGGTTTCAGCCATTGTCTTCTTAATGTGTCCTGTCTGGCCTTTATAACAGAGTCATGTTCTGTTGTGTAGAGATAGTTGTTTCAGGTCCGTCTACGACCGTCACGTCAGACCTCTTGTCTTTTAGACACAATAACGCGGGTCTGCTGGAGACATAGCAGTACATTACTGCTCTCTAAATCAATACAGCTGAGGTATCATCCACGGAAAAGCAGAATATAAACCATGTCACTGACAGCAGTGAATGGAAGAGCTGGTTAAATCAGCTTCCACCAATACCTAAAATCAAATAATAAATAAATAAAAGACTATATTTTTAGGGCTGTTAAGCTTGAACTGGGGGAAAAATTAAGTATATGCACATATTTACATATCATATAATTTAAATCACTTTTAAATTAAAATAAAATTAAATATTTAAAATTAAACAACTAAATTAATTAAATTAATATAAAATTAGCTGTTTTTAATTAAATACTTTATTTAAAATAAAAATTAATCAACAATTTTAATGTGTTTCTATTTTTATTATTGACTGGCTGTAATCATTTACATGAAATAATTATTGAACATAATGAATTGTACTAAATTAATGCATTAAAATTGACATTTTTAGACTGCTGTTTTTTAAACAAATAAAATAAAATATTTAAAATACAGTAATTAATCACAGTAATTTAATGCATTAAAATATAATTTTTTAAATTTGCCGTTTTTTATTATTTAAATAATTACAAATAAAATAATCACATGTAATGCATTACATTTGTCTTGCTATTTTTTATAAAAAATAATTAAAATTAAATAATCACACTAAATAATGCATTCAGATTTTCTTTTTTCATCTTGCTGTTTTTTAATAATTTAAATAAAATTAGTTATTTAAAATAAAATAAAATAATTGATAACTATAAATTAATGTGTGACATTTATTTTTTTAAGTTGCAGTCTTTTAGATAATTTAAATGAATAAATAATTTGAAGTAAAATAATCAATGTCACTCATTTATATATTTTTTCTTTTGAACCCTTTTTTAATAAAATAATGATTAGTCTACAATATCAAGTGCATATGTTCTTCAAACCTTCCTCACACAGCACACTGGGTTGGGAATGCGGTACATACGTTGCTGTGTGTTGTGATTGCTGTAGACGCATGCGTCCCGTGTCACGTCTCTGTAGTGTAAACAGGCCATTGTAACGCATTGCTTTGTGTGGTGAAATGCTAGCTGTGACAGCGCTGGTGACAGAGATGAAGGAGTGATTGAGGAGATGTTCAGTATAATAGCATGGTCCTTTGGGTAAACTCATGTTTTGTTGAGTATTAAAGCTCGATTGGCTCGTGTCGTGACGGATGCAGTGACTCCTGTACGAGGCCTTGATTGAGTAAATCTCTGATTCTGTGCTGAAGGTGTAATTGGAGTGTGTTTGTGTACATATGGTCCTTGGTCTAACCTTGTGGAAACTGAACAAACTCTATTGTGTGGACCTTCCTCATGCTCCCAGAGTGGAAACAGCAACATAACGTGACTAAATAATAGATACTGTATGCTTAGAACAGAATACATGAATACTGTGCTGTGACAAACATATGGTTGCAGTTTGTGAAGTTTTTTTATAATATGTTGAGAAAAATACATGCACTATATTACATTTATTATTATTATTATTGTTTTAGAAATTAATACATTTATTTAGCAAGGGTGCATTAAATTGATCACAAAATACATGTATAATGTTGAAAAAAAAAAATAAATATATATAATATATATATTCAGCTTTCTATTCATCAGATAATCTTAAATGTAATCTTAAAAATATAAAATGTATGATGGTTTCCACAAAAATATTGTGCAGCACGACTGTTTTCAACATTGATAATAATCAGAAATGTTTCTTGATATTATTATGATTTCTGAAGATCATGTGACACTGAAGACTGGAGTAATGATGCTGAAAATACAGATTTGATCACAGAAATAAATTACAGTTTAAACACATATATTCACTTTGGAAACAGTTATTTTAAATTGTAATAATATTTCACAATGTTACTGTCTTTGCTGTATTTTTGAACAAATAAATGCAGCCTTCTTTTGAGAGCATTAAAAAAATTCCAAACTTTTGAATGAAGTGTATATATAATTTTTAAATAAATTATAATATTTTAAATTCTAAATTCTGTTATTTAACTACTCAGAAAAAAAGAGTTGTAAATAAAATATTACAAGAAAATATTTTAATAAACATAATTAACATTTAATAAACTGTGTTGCTTACTATTTTCTTTGTAATTATTTGCTAAATGTACTAGCAATTTAATTGAAAATTGTTTCTACACCAATTTTATTCAGTCAAATGTTTGTGTATAAATGTGACCCTGGACTACAAGACCAGTCATAAGGGATTTAAAAAAATATTTCCATTGATGTATGTTATGATAGGACAATATTTGGCTGAGATACAACTATTTGAAATTCTGGAATCTGAGGGTGCACCAATTGCCTTTTAAAGTTGTCCAAATGAAGTTCTTAGCGATGCATATTACTAATCAAAAAGTTTTGATATATTTACGGTAGAAAAAAAAATGGAACATGATCTTTACTTAATATCCTAATGATTTTTGGCATAAAATAAAAATAGATAATTTTGACCCATACAATGTATTGTTGGCTATTGCTACAAATATTCCTGTGCTGCTTATGACTGCTTCTGTGCTCTAGGGACACAAACGTCTAACCCAGGGGTCTTCAACGTTTATCAGGGTAAGGACCCCTTAGGCGACAGAAACATGGAGCTTTGTGTAACAAAAAAATATTTGTGATCAAACATTAATTGGCCGCTGCGGACTCCCTGGGGGTCGTGGACCCCCGGTTGAAGACCGCTGGTCTAATCTATTGGTAGTTCAGTCTACTAATGAGTCAAGGAGATCAGTTAAAATCAGTTTCTTGATGATGGAAATTCAAGGAGAGCCCACAGTATACAGACTCTCTGTGTTGAATGCCTGTTTGACCTACTAGATTTGCATAGCATGCTTACTACATAGTACAGAAATAGTATGAGTAGACTATTGTAGTGTACACTATTCCTGTGCTGTTTGGAGCATGGCAAATGCCATAGTTCACATGTAAGAAATAAGAAAAGCCAGAAGCTGTTGGGAAGGGTGTAGTAATTATAATGTGTTTGGTTTAAGCAGCAGAAGTGTATGGGAGGTCCTATTGTGATAGAAAAACAAACTTGTGTGTGTGTGTGTGTGTGTGTGTGTGTGTGTGTGTGTGTGAGGTGATGTTGAGGGTTACCTCTCTTCTCTCCTGTGGCGTGTGTGTGTGTGTGTGTGTGTGTGTGTGGTGTGTGTGTGTGTGTGTGTCTCTGCACAGGTGTGTGTGTGTGTGTGATGTGTGTGTGTGTGTGTGTGTGTGTGTGTGTGTGTGTGTGTGTGTGTGTGTGTGTGTGTGTGTGTGTGTGTGTGTATGTTGTTGTGTGTGTGTGTGTGTGTGTGTGTGTGTGTGTGGTGTGTGTGTGTGTGTGAGTGATGTGAGTGTTACCTCTCTTCTCTCTCCTGCACAGGGTGTGTAGTGTGAGTATGTTTGAAGCCGGCAGGTGTTTAGGTGCTCATTACTCACGAGCTGTCAGAGGAGCAGAGGGGAGAAATGCTTAGTGATGGCCCATTAAACTGTACTTTTGTGCTCTGGATACTGGAGACCACACTTTATGATGAAGTCACAGTGTGTGTGTGTGTGTGGTGTGTGCCAAAAACCTACTACAAAAAAAGCTTTGATTTATGGATAGATGAAGGATAGACAGACAGATATAGCATGTCAAACATCGTTCAAAGCGGCTGACTGAATTAGAAAGGTACCAAGTGAGTCCATCTGAATGGACGGTTGAATCACTGACTCACTCGATTCGTTCAAAAACAGATTCATTCAGGGAACAAAACACTGTGTTGCTATGCACTGTTACTGTTTTATACAATTAATAGCACATTTGTGCTCGCACGCATTTACATTTATGCATTTAGCAGATGCTTTTATCCAAAGTGACTTACAGTGCATTCAGGTTATACATGTATTGTCAGTATGTGTGTTCCCTGGAATGAACCCACAACCTTTGCGCTGCTAACGCAATGCTCTACCACTGAGCCACAGGAACACATGTGCTGCTGATATTCAGAAAAATGCATTGCTTGTGCAATAAATATAAAATCAAAAACTCATGCATGGGTATTTGTTATTTCATTGCTTGAATTATAAGGGCATTCTAACTGTATTCTACTAGGTTTCATCGTGCAGTGAATGCTTTTGGACTCTCTAGAAGTGTTTTTGTTTGGTTTTTGCAAAGTCGATGACTCAATAGACTAATGTCAGCTCTGCTATCATCTCTCAATCCCTCACAGTTACACAAACAGCACAATAACATATGTCAGGGGAAGGTCTTTAAATTCCAATCAAGGAACAGTCATACCTTTTCTGTTGTCTTCTTTGTGAAGAACTTTAAAAGTTGCACTTGAACCATTGTGCATGAAAAATTGCTTCCGCTTGTGAGCAGCTTGTTACAGTAGGCCTACAGATTCTGATTGGCCAATCGCCGCTATTTAGTTCGTGAATTATCATAAGTAGAGAATTTTAATATTTTATTTGCATGATAAATTTTACATAATACACATTATTAATCTAAAGGGGATGGTAACGGGGGATAGTGGTTTTACAGAGGGGATGCTTTTTGTCTTTTTTTTTCAACCAGAGGGATGCCATCCCCCCTTCAATCCGAGAAATGGTTGCTAAGGTGTTGTGGGACGTTGCTAGGTCATTGCTACAGTATGTGGGCATTCAGGTCTTGTAAGTTTGTAAAACTGCTGGATTTGTGGCTGTATCCTGTGCGATCGGTGGGATGCTGAGTGAGTGAGTGAGCGGTAAACTGACCCGAGGGCTCGAGCAAACAGCTTTAAAACTTCTCCACAAATAGACTGTTCACCTGCCGCTGAGTCCAGTGTTATTACGAGTGACATTGACTGTGACCCGCTGACGGCCCGTCTCACTGCCAGCTCTGCCAACACCAACAGCACTGATTCAAGCTCATTCAGCTGGAGAACAAAAGGACAGAGAACACTGTCTCCGTGTATTGTGCTGTTTCTGATTCGTTCACCACTTAATTATGTCTCCGCCATTCAGCTTGTTCTGTTTCTGTGTAGCATAGACAAGAAAATACTGCTGAAGCTATTAGGGATTGTTCAGATCGTTTGATCACAGAAGACGTGTCGGTCCTGTTCGTCTCAGATGTCCATGTGCAGCAAAAACAGATTCTGATTCTTCAGATGCATCAGTCTCAGATAACTGCGGCTCGTAGAATATGTGAACACAATCAAACTCAACTCTTAATAGATGATTTAGATTAGTAGATGGCTTGAAGGAATTTTCATTTTAGTGTTACTTATATGCTATTCTAATATGCATTAATATTTTTTTAGATATATGTTTTCATTTTTTATTTAATTTTAAGTGTTCATAATTTTAAGTGATTTCAAATTTGTATTAGTTCTTGTTTTTTATTTATCTTTAATTTATTTTTATGTCAGTTTTAGTTTTTGTAATTTTAGTGCTTCAACTTATATTATTTCAGTTATTTGTCAATGCAACATTTCTATTTCTTTTTTCAAGTTTTAGTTATTATTATTATTTTAGCTTTATTTCAATGAACACATTTTTAGTCATTTTGATTTAACAATAACAACTCTGATGTATGAATGAGATTGAGATATTCAAGAATGTAAAAAGTGAAATTGAAGAAAATGTAATAATAATATCCAAGTGCTTTGGATTCTACAAAACTACAATGTGAATCTAAAATGGAGTGAAACCTTATCAGGGTGGAGCAAAAAGAGATGTGAGTTCACTTTTAAGATCAGTGTGAATGCAAAGAGAACTGGTTCTTTTTCACATTCAGGTTTACTTAAGAACAAAAAACATAACATTGGAGGGTTTTTTGGTTCATGTCTGTTTGCGTTGTTTTTATATACTCCTACAATTTTACAAAATTCACTATTAGAAAATATATACAAAATAAAAAAGTACAATATTTTTCTTTATGGAAAACCAAGCAAAAATATTTGTAAATATTTACAACTTAAAATCTTTGACGTAACTTAACTAAACTAAAGTTAACTAAACTTATAATTTTATATCAAGCATGAACATTTTTTTTTTAAGTTGAAACAACACATTATTACTTATTATAATGTTGAATTTTAATTAGGGATAAACTGCACAAATATTTTTTTACAGTGTGTAAATATCCCAAAATGTCAATTTTTAAATCCATATTTATAATTGAATTATATCCAAATGTGCCTCTCCCCCTAATATCACTGACGTCGAGCCATTTCTTTGGGGTCTTTATAAGAGGCTCTTGTAAAGAGTGAAAACAAACTCTCAATGTGAGGTCTAGGGAACGTGCCAGAGCGGATTACTTTCCATGTTTAGCAAAATGAACGAAGTGAACTGGGAGACTCGGTCCCATCCCACAGGTCACAGAAGTACTGTCTGCACATCAGATACCACCCAGTCGTGTTGTTCATTACACAGTCTGTCCATGTGTTAGTGACAATCACGCTTAAAGCCTCAGGCATTGTGGAGATGAATAAAACACAATGCACTCGGTCCATTTCATCAGCGAATTGACGTCGACGGTAAGGGTTAAAGAATGTGCATTCAGCCCACAAGAAACCCGTTGAAAGAGCCAAAGAGTCGCTTTTGACCGTACCTGTTTGTGTGCCTTAGACGTTTGATATAGATTCATTCTCCAATAGGTATCTCTCCACGTGTGGTTTTAAGAAAAGGAAGATTATTTAAGGAGAGTTAATGAAAAAGTCCTTGAGATGTACGGCAGGCTGTCAGCGAGAGCAGTGATAGATCGAGCCTCGCTGATATTAGCTTGCATGCGGTGGACTTTTACGCCTAGACCCGGGCCATTTGTTGATTAATTAATCAGGTAATGTACAGTATCCGAGAGTTTGGCTTTTCAAAGCTTATGTAACCAAAAGAGAATATCTCCCACAATCCCGTGCTGGACCGAGGGTCATTAGAGCAGCCCGTGGAAAGTAGAACAATAAACATATTTGGGGAAAAGGGTTTCCCATTTCATGAATATATTCATCAACCGTCTGAGGTAATTCTGTTGAGTTTGGGGGGGACGTTTGTGTTCTCGTGGTCTCCGCTGAACCTTGGCGAGAGAGTTAAGAAAATAAACATGGGGTTACGGCGGTTAGTTTGCTGTAGAAATGGGATTTTGGGAAATCGAAGGCATGTGCCATCACACATCCATTCGCTGACTATTGAAGTGAGTTTTTTTATTTGGTAATCAAATGATTTTCATGATCAATGCACATTCGTACTTGAATGGAGGCGTCGCGAGAAAGCAACTTAGTCAATGAAAATGATTACGTTCATCGAATGGAAATGTGGTTTTATTGGAGACACTCATTCATATTGTCGCCGTACGGATTTGCACACTCTCTGTTATTGCTTTATTTGTACAGAATTTGATTATCACCCCCAGTAATTCTGTACATGCATAAAACTCTCTCAGAATTATTGGAAACGTATGTTACGAGTCTTGCTTTGACTGGAAGACGAACCACAATCCGTCTTCCCTCCAGCTAAAGCTGCTAGTGTGCACAGGAAATGACATCACAGACATGCCTCGGAGACGTCGGGTCCCGAAGGCAGCTGTTGATAATGACACGGTGTTGTTCCATTGACTGAGTGAGAAGCCCGTCTGTACCACATCCTGTCCAAAGACTGGACAGTGTAACCATTTAAGATTTGAATCAGGAAGGGACAATGGTTGAGGAAGTTAGTCGGGTGATGTCTTTGGGGACTGATAACACACACACACACACACACACACACACACACACACACACACACACACACACACACACACACACACACACACACACACAACACACACACACACACACACATAGGGCTATATACAAAACTGTATCTCTTAAGCTCTGCTTACTCACTTCCTGTTAATTCCTTAAAGTTACTGCCATCCAGGGTAAGAGTTCGTGTTATCAGACCCCTTAAAGAATACTCTGAAATCAAGCTCAACCGACTGTATTTGTGGTGCAAGGATGAAGTCACATTTCTCTTCTCAATAGGAACTGCACACTTGGGAATTTCAGATGAGGGGTGTGTTTCTCGCATCAGATTCATGCTTGTTTATTCACTGCATTAACCAAAATAATGCTGTTTAGTTCGGAAATGAACCCTAAGTAAGCAGTGCTTGAACATGGATCTTCTTTGTCTGTGAAAGTTTTGCTAATGATCGTGATTATCTGAATAATGACTGCCAAAACAATAAATACATTAATAAATCAAGTTTTGCAGTGATCACGATCGTGACCATGTCTTAATGTTGATTGCCAAAATAAAATAAAATTCATTTTAAAAAGTATTTTAATAACCCATCACAATGGAAATAAATGGAGCCAATTTTAGTAAGATTTAAAATAAATAAATAAAAATAAGTCACACCGGGTCAAAATTGCAGTGTTGAGAGAGAAAAAAAAACATGGATTAGTCTCATTGGATTATAAGTAACTTTTTGTTTTAAAATTTGAAAATGATGTAAATAATGATACATGAAATGAAACATTTACAATAATTATAAACCCTAGAAACTTGTATTTTAGTTCCCCTCAGTTCACAACAAACAGAGTATTTCAGATGAGGCAAAAGCCCCTTTTATATTCTTATTGATTTATTTTTATAAATATATATTTTTTTTCTTCCTTCACTAAAGTCATGCTAACATACATATTGTGAAACAGTGAGTGTTTTAACATTTACAAATTGGCCCCATTCACTTCCATTGTAAATGGCTCATTGTAACACAGACAGACAGACAGACAGCAGATGGATGGATGGATTTATGTATTTATTGTTTACTGGTGAAATAAGTTGGAATTGATTCCATAAAGCTGCACTGTTGCTCTTTTTCCTGTTTTAATATTATAGCTTTATTATTGACGGACGTTTCTAGTGCAACTGTATTTAAATGCATTTAGAAGCATGCATAACGTAGTGTTATATTGCAGTCTTTTTGTGGAAATGTGAAGGGATATGTTGTCATACCTGGCCGTTCCTCTTCTTGATATGTCACATGTTCTGACAGTTTAATTTCCTTTAGGTATTCCAGTGCTCTTATTGAACAGAGAAAGAAAGAGAACGGTTTACTCCTCTAACCAGCTTAAACACAAACAGTCCGTCTGAATTCATCCCACGCTCTGTCTCCGCTGCCGCAGGTTCAGCAAAAACCGTAAAGACGAGAGACAAGGGGACAAGATGGAGCGGAAGGGGTCCAGCAAGAGCAAGATGGAGGAAACTCAGGCCAGCGAGGAGGAGACGCAGAGAATGAGGCTGGAGCAGGAGAGGTGAGCGGCTGCGTCCCAATCCCCGTAAAAAGCCTCTCAATTAACCACCGCTGCCCGGGAAATTAGCAAACTGTCTAATTAAGTTAATGGGGTCCGGGGAGGTAAAAGTTCTGGGAAAGCTCTTAGATGTCATCGGTGTAAACGGTTGAGAGCTTTTATAACAGTACATTAAATTGATCACGTATGGATTGTTTGTTTCTTTTGTGCTTCTGAACGGAAGGAACCAACCTGATAATGGAGGTTCTTTTGGGCTCCGGACTAAATGGAGGCCCTTAGTGAGGGACTGAATGAAAGAAGATGGTGTTTTATTTGTTTTACCGTCATTTTGGCTTCCTGGCTCTCAAACTATTAGCAATGTTGTTTCTAGGCAGATATTATTTTCCCTCTCATAAAGAGCAGAGCAGCAGTTTTAAATAGAAATATGGGTTTATATATAATATCATATGAATATGACGTAGCACAACGGTTTTTAACATTGATAATAATCAGAAATGTTTCTTGAGCAGCATATTATTATGATTTCTGAAGATCATGTGACACTGAAGACTGGAGTAATGCTTTGAATTACTACATTTATATTTTAAAATATATTCACATAGAAAAGAGCTTTTCTAATATGTTTTTTCCTGAAACATATAGTATTTTACTATGTACAATATATGAGAAAAGCAACAATCTCAGAGGAAATAAATCATACATTGAATACAAGAATATATTTAATATTTCATTGATTCTCCTTGTTTTTCATCACAGAAGCCATTTTCCAGTGCAGTACTCAATAAGGTCTGCGTGTGATGTGCGTGTTTATTTTTTTAATGTATTTTTATGGCAGAATTTGTTTCATCACATTATTACAAATGAAACAACGGAGCGCATACATTAGTTTTACGCTCCCAGCACAACTATGCAAAATGCTTATAAAATCCTTAATAATAAAATGTTTGAATAAAGGGCAAAGATTCACTCAATCACTTTCAGCCAATGTAGAAAAATAAAATAAAATGGCCTTCACACTTTACAGCCACGAAACAAGCACACTTTGTGGTCAAGCCTCGGTTGATGATGCTGCATAAGTGAAATATAACAATAGGCACGATCCCATCTTTAGCAGAAGCATGGCTCAGGCCCTGCGATGACAATAAGCCTGCGTCCACTCAAAGCAGCGTCTGAACTGCGTTTCGAAGCGCTTGTCTTGTCTCTGACACTCTCCACTGTGAGCTGGGATCAGGCTTTGGCTGCGAGCCCAACACATTGCCAGCTCTGCCCCAAACACAGCAGGCTCTCCAGGCCCCCGCTCTTCTACGTCTACCACCTCGGGCCCTCAGAGGCAGGAAAACCGGCAGGAACGTCAGGAGATAAGTGTTGGCCGGCTGCACGGCGTTCGCTAAACCCTGCTCGCGTTTTGTCCGTATTTATTTTTGGAAGGTTTTCATATTTCCCACATTGCCCTTTTTGGTATTGTTTAGTTACTATACGCTGCTCTTTTTTCTGGTTATCTTTCTTTTTCCTTTTCTCACCTCTGCTATTTTCCTTGAGTTGACAGCAGGGAATCCTTGAGGGAAATCGGTCTGTTATAATAATAATCCGCCACGTGGTGATGCGATATTCAAAGTCTCTCACCAGGGAGACTGACAGCTAGGAAAATCAATTACAGCCTTATTTTTAGGGCTGTTATTACACGCAGGTTAGACAGTCATGTGTGTGTGTGTGAGCGCACGTATGTGCACGAGCAGGGGTTTTGATTGATTATATGAGGCGCAGAGACAAGGCCATTTCTACACTCTTCTGAAATTATAGATCAGGTGATAGGTGCCGCTGATGGCTATTGTATCCAGCAGGGCTAAAACAAGACGAGGATGCGAGATGGGCCACGGCCAAAGCCAGCCCTCTCCTGACACGACCGATCGTTAATTCATCTTGACGTTTTGACAGGGGCTTTTAGTGATGCAGAAGGCCAGATTCATTTTCATAACGTGCCACCATTAGCCTATCTATTTATGGCAGGGAGGGCACAGCCCGCTTTTTAGCACACCTGACCCTCAAGGATGTTTATGAAATTAATCTATGACTCAGAAGCGATGGCTTTAGCGCTGGCGTATGTAAGCTGGATGACTTAATTCTTCCAGAATAACTTTCTGCAGTTAGTTTTAGTCTTGACGGGCATGATATTAAAGGAATAGTTCCTCCAAATGTATAAATGATGTCGTCATTTCCTCAAAATCAAAAAAAACTGTTGCTCTGCAAAAATCATATTGACCGCCGGTTCCCTAAAAACCTCAGAAAAAGACCAAACATCTCCATAAAAGTAGTTGGTATGATGCAGCCCTTGCTCTGTGCTGAAAATCTTACCTAATTTGGTCAAATATAAACTCTTGTTTGATAATCTCTCATTTTTCAATATTATCACCAAATCTTTGGTCTAATATATTTGTGTTAACTCGTTTTCCTTCCGTTTGCACAGGTTTCGTATGTCTTTGTTTGGAGCTGATTGATCAGGCCTTATTGATCTGAGCTTATCCACCTCAGTTTTTGAGTGAAAAACACAACGAGGCCTACGATCAATCAGTTCCAAAGATTTTTATTTTTTTGACTGTTTGATTGATTTTTGGGGAAGTTGTTAAACTGAAAAGTTTTAGTCCAATGCTGTAACATAAACTAGGATTTTCAGGAAAAAGAAAACCCTCTCCAGGTCCAAATGACTTGAACACATTATGAGGGTTTAGTGGTATATTTTCAAGTTTGAAGCCAAACAGCTGTTAATGAGGAATAGTCCTTTTATTTAGCTAAATATCTGAATATCTCCTCTGCTCTACACAATTTGCACTTCCAACTATTCAAACTTGGCGCTTTTTGTTTGATTACAAGCTGTGTCTAAATGTCTCAATGCATCTTAATTGAATATGCACATGCTTGATGCATATATGGCATACTTATTTGTCTTTTTCTGAGCCCCATTTACAAGCTCATTGGAACAAAACTGTGCCTGTGCCAGAATAAAAAAAGAAAAAGAAAAGACATTACGTTGCATCTTCCACGTTTAGTAGCGCTCTCTGAGTCAAATGTCTAGTGGCTGCCACTAAATGCATGTTTTTCCCGAAATGTTCCCAAACATGTAAAAGTCGTTTGTTGTACATATCATGTCAGATTGGAAATTAAATGTCTGGTGGGTGCCACTATATCATCATATATGTTCGAAAATAGTGTATCACCTACACTAAACTCTATGATAAACCTAACCGAAATTGTTAACATAAGCAAACCTGAGGTAAAAACACATTTGCTCAAGCTGCCATGCCATATTATTTGACTTCTTCAAGTCTTTGAGCTCTTTTATCATGACTTGTGTTGTACAGGACTCATATCACAGGTGCAATGATGCACCAGGTGCGCTACTGAGCAAGTTTACTATGTCAAAAAAGGCATACATATGGCTCTGGTTATGTGATGAAAACTTCAAATGTATTAGTTTACAAATCATGCACTACAGTAACTGTGTGAAAACAAGTTGCTGCTAGTGATCATTTCAGCTGCAATCTGCAGTGAATTGCATGTACAGCTTTAGTATGTTTTTGAAGGTTTGCTCAAATGTAGGCCCAGTAGAGGCACAGTTTCCCAGTGAGCCTATAGTATATGTTGCCCGTTTATGTTCCATTTATGTTTTTGTGTTCAACTATATGAATACATACAGTGGCCCCAAAAAGCATTTGCACTCTTAAAAATGTATGAATGTCATTGCACTAGATAACAAAATATCACATTTTTATTTTAATGACAAATAGCACAAGCACACTTTTTGAAGGACAAAATTAAGTTTGAAATAAAATAACAGTAGATTGATTGTCAATCACTAGTGTAACGTGGTTACTGTGCTAGGGCACATCTGTGAACATGAGGACCAGATGACCTTGAGAGCAGCTGGTTACGAGTAATTGCAGTACATTTTTAAAAATGGCTTTTTGGGAGCCACTGTATCACGTATAGGGGTAAACATATGCAAAACTGCTCAGAAGCAGCACTGCTCTTCGCAGGCGTGATTTGGAGTGAAGATGATGAAGTGTTGCCATCAGTGGCGTTTGTTTTTGTCACAATCGAGTAAATTGTAAGCAGCTGTGTCCCCCCCCCCCCCGCCTCCCATCCTTCGTTAGTCCTCAACACACCGAATCAAGGGCTTCAGCAGGGCCTGGAGCTCCCGCCTGCGTTTTTGCTGGAACACGGTGACCATTATGAGGCCTTGTTTATGCCTGTTGCATGGTTGCAGTCCTGTCCACCATATGTAACTTGACTGAGCGGACCACCATGGCAGGGGGGCATTTATAGCATGTGCATGGGAAGGAGTGTGTGGGCACCAAATCACCACACCAGAAAAAAGATACATCAGTCTCTTTCATCCACCTCTGTGTATTTACACTTGGCTGATCAGGCTTTATGTCTTTGTACACACTGCAGAAATGCCCAATGCAAACATTATGAGAACCTGGTAAACTCTTCCCATCCAGATTCTTCATTGAAGTAGATTAGCATGGCTATTAGCTTATCTTCCTGGCTCCATTAGTGGCTAATCAGGGACTAGCGGTTTCTGCTCCGTCTTCCTGACTTCCTTTCCACTCTCCAGCGACGCTTCCCCGGATTGTTTGGGTTCCTGGTAGACTTTAAAAGCAGTGTTATAATCAACAGCGGATATCTCAGCTAGCTTCCTCTTTCTTTTAGCCCTTAGCATGAGCTTTGAAGGTTCACCGGGAAGGGGATTGAAAATAACATTTGGAGCGCACTTCAGCGCCAACTTTCCAAGCCAAAACACCTACAATAACAGTGTTTCCAAACTTTTATCATCAGCCTGTCACAACCCCACATCAGTGTTTATGTTTAATCTCATATTACACTGGACATCATTCAGCACTGATGCAATACAATATTGCAAAAATAACTGTTTATTTTATATTGTTTTGATGTGCTGAGACATTTATTAGGATATACATTGGAAAAAAAGTGTACTGTTATGGAGAATAATAATGTGATTATTTTAGTATTTGATATACTATAATAGTATTTATTAATATTTTGAATCTTTTATTTTTATTTTCAATTTTAATTTGTATGCACTTGTTATTTTATTATTGTGCATGTGTTTGTACATATTTTGGGGAACAGTGGCCCTGTATTTATTCTAGCTGCTTTCATTAATTTTATTACTTTGATTTATTAATTGATTTTCCGTCAGCAGTTGTCCAACTCTTTCTCCATTAACTCTTCCCGGGATTGCCTTTGGCGTTTCATACATTCTTCAACATTTCATTTGTTGATGCATTAATGCGTGTTACTCGTAATCACAGCTGATCTTTCGCCTCGCATTGCGGCGGTAATTTTGTTACAAAATAATTAGCATTGTCGTTCTGCTTTGTCAAACGAGCTCATTACGTCGTGAAGCCTTTTGTAACAGTTCACCGCTTGACTGGACCAATTAGCTTCCAGAGTTCAAAGGCAGATCACAGGACTGATTGTGGACCCGATTATATTTGTAATTACATTTATATTCCTCTAACAGCGATACATGTATGCGTTTGGAGGCTGAGGACAGCATTTAACCACATAGTTAAGTTGTAAGCGCTTGTGTTTGTTTTTCTTCAGTTGTTCGGTGTGTCGAGAAGCGATGTTAAAAATACAAGTAAAAGATGATTATTGGCATGTTACATTAACACTTAAAAACTACCAGCCATCGATGTGAACATCTCGCTCTCTCTCTAACCTGAATTAAACATTGTTAGACATATGGAGGGAGGCTTTGGCTGCGTCTGTCTGGAATTTGGCGGTGTCGTGAGATAAACACGGTGATTTATTCAGCGAGGAGAGGAAGGACTGCGGGCGGACCGGAGTGTGATCTTTCGTGCTTCACTTCAAAACATTTCACTTCACTTCCAAACTTCTCCTCCGTCTCTTTCTCAGAGCAGAACCTTGTACATTCTTCAAAGTTCATAAATCTCCCAGTCCTTATCTTGTGTTTATATCAGGCTGTGATCAATGACTAATTTCCTCCCTGAAACGTCCACTTTGACCCCGAGGCATGGAGCGCATACCGCACGCTTGACGGCATCTGGACGCATTTCAGCTCTGATAAACTTAAATAAATCATCCTGTCGAGATGGAGATCACATCTAATGATGTTTTTAAATGCCAATACTTGTGAAAAGTTTTTGCTTCTCTGCATTCACTTGTTTCCTAGAAACATCCCCGGATTTGCCATGACGACACATTGGCATAACGGTCCACACACACACACACACACACACACACACACACACACACACACACACACACGCTGACACTGGAAGATGTGATTACGGCACACTCTTCATAGTTTAAACTCACTGTCTTCTGTTTGCTCTGTTGCAGTACCAAGTAGAGTTACCTAAATATATCCTGACAGACAAACACGACATTTTTATCTTTCTTCCTGTTGTTTCTTCTGTCCCCGCAGACACACACACACCACACACACACACACAACACGCTCCGCTTACGCTCACGCACACGCACACACTCATATAGTCTCTACACTAATTAGCTTTGAGCCCAGAAGTCACAAAGAGGGATTTGCTCTCCCTTTGTTGTTTTATCGCAGCTCACTGGGGAGTTTTTCCTCCCTTTTGCCAATATTTTGATTACGTTTTCTCTCTTCTCTTCCACTTTTATCATTTTAGTATCAGTCTTCCGTGTGCTTGTGTCATGTGACTTTGTGAATGGCATCAGGTTCACCTCAGGTTGTTTGGCTTTTTTGTTGGAATTGCATTATGTGATCTTAAAACTGAAAAGGCATGGAGTGAAGGTCTCTAATAAATGGAATATGGATATAAACATTATATCCTAGAATGTAAATCACAAAAACCAGCATTACATTATAAACTAGCTAATACTTCAGTATGCCAATGTGTTATTTTAGGAGATAAGGGTTTCATGTGCTGTATTTTGTGTTGATCATCTCTATATGAACTCTAGAGAATTATTAAATATGTTTTCAACATTGCTAATAATCATAAATGTTTCATGAGCAGCAAATCAGTATATTAGAATGATTTCTGAAGGGTCATGTGACACTGAAAACTGGAGTAATGATGCTGAAAATTCAGCTCTGATCTTAGTATTGTAAATACAAAACAGTTATTTTAAATTGCAATATTGTTTTACAATATAAAAAAAGCCCCCAAATGTATTCTTCCAAAATTTGGTTATAGATTGGTCTGTTAAAGTTTGAAACTTTAGTTATTTCGCTCATTAACATCAACTAAAAGGTGATTTTCTTCGACTAGAATCATGTGATTTACTCCATTTTAGTAGGAGTAAAATGAAACATTTCCATAATGGTTCTGTTAAAAGACAAAAGCTATGATAAAAAAACAGCAATAAATGAGCACTGAAGAGAAAGTGGAGAGAGCGAGGAAGCAGGAATGGGAAACGAGAGCAGGACTAATGTGCTCAGTGCAGCTATTCCTGTGTCCTGCATTAACGCCACACTGGACCATTAATTGTGTAATGAACTAACGGTGGAAGAGGAAATCAGAACAGGTTTAGCTAGAAGTTGAGACACACACACACGCACGCACACACACACACACACACACACAGATACTGATTACCCCATAATACTCATAATGTCAAACTAATTCATGTCAAGTTTTAAGTGCAAAGTTGTTTTTTTCTGTCCTCCAAGAAAGTGAAAATGCTGCATGAAGTCACAAAATTACAAATTATTACATTTAATAGTTTATTATACAAAGCAGAATATGAATCTGGCTTCAAAAGTGCCTCATCCTCTCAGAATCAATGTATATTTCTGAGAAACATTGCTACATTACATTATAACTATAAACTACAGTATAATCAACTTATAACATTGCATTATTTGAATCATTATTTTTACTGATTGTAACTATTTTTTGTTCTTCATTGTTCACAATCAGCAACTAAAACTAAATCCATGAAGAAAAAAAAGTTTGGTAATTGAAATAAAGCTGAAATAAAATATAAGTAGTACATGAAAAGCAATAACTTAAATGAAAATTAGACACTTATTGATTTTATATTATATTATATCAATAAAACATGTTAGACACAGTGACTGAAATGTATTCTTCATTTTAAAAATATATAACAAACTCAATAAAATGTAATTAGATACAATAAAAAAAAATAGCACATAAACTAAAATGTAAATAAAAACTGAAAACATAAAAATAATAGATAATTAAAAATATTAACACTGTAATAGTGTATAAATAATAATAATAATAAAGCACCACTTCACTGTTGATGGATCTACCAGTGAGCCACAATAAAAATAGAAACCAAACAAAATGCTTTGCCTCGCAATGATTTTTCATCGTGGATGGTTATAGTATATGGTGTTAAATGAATCTCATAGACCAGACCAGTGTCTTCATCTGGATGGTTATAGTATATGGTGTTAAATGAATCTCATAACCAGACCAGTGTCTTTATCGTGGATGGTTATAGTATGTTGGTGTTAAATGAATCTCATAGACCAGACCAGTGTCTTCATCGTGGATGGTTATAGTATATGGTGTTAAATTAATCTCATAGACCAGACCAGTGTCTTCATCGTGGATGGTTATAGTATATGGTGTTAAATGAATCTCATAGACCAGACCAGTGTCTTCATCGTGGATGGTTATAGTATATGGTGTTAAATGAATCTCATAGACCAGACCAGTGTCTTCTTTATCGTGGATGGTTATAGTATGTGGTGTTAAATGAATCTCATAGACCAGACCAGTGTCTTCATCATGGATGGTTATAGTATATGGTGTTAAATGAATGTCAATAGACCAGACCAGGTCTTCATCGTGGATGGTTATAGTATATGGTGTTAAATGAATCTCATAGACCAGACCAGTGTCTTCATCGTGGATGGTTATAGTATATGGTGTTAAATGAATCTCATGACCAGACCAGTGTCTTCATCGTGATGGTTTATAGTATATGGTGTTAAATGAATCTCATAGACCAGACCAGTGTCTTCATCGTGGATGGTTATAGTATATGGTGTTAAATGAATCTCATAGACCAGACCAGTGTCTTCATCGTGGATGGTTATAGTATATGGTGTTAAATGAATCTCATAGACCAGACCGGTGTCTTCATCGTGGATGGTTATAGTATATGGTGTTAAATGAATCTCATAGACCAGACCAGTGTCTTCATCGTGCTGGTTATAGTATATGGTGTTAAATGAATCTCATAGACCAGACCAGTGTCTTCATCGTGGATGGTTATAGTATATGGTGTTAAATGAATCTCATAGACCAGACCAGTGTCTTCATCGTGGATGGTTATAGTATATGGTGCTAATTGCATCTCATAGACCAGACCAGTGTCTCATCGTGGATGGTTATAGTATATGGTGTTAAATAAATCTCATAGACCAGACCAGTGTCTTCATCGTGGATGGTTATAGTATATGGTGTTAAATAAATCTCATAGACCAGACCAGTGTCTTCATCGTGGATGGTTATAGTACATGGTGTTAATGAATCATCATAGACCAGACATGTCTTCATCGTGGATGGTTATAAGTATATGGTGTTAAATTAATCTCATAGACCAGACCAGTGTCTTCATCGTGGATGGTTATAGTATATGGTGTTAAATGAATCTCATAGACCAGACCAGTGTCTTCATCGTGGATGGTTATAGTATATGGTGTTTAAATGAATCTCATAGACCAGACCAGTGGTCTTCTTATATCGTGGATGGTTATAGTATATGGTGTTAAATGCATCTCATAGACCAGACCAGTCTTCATCGTGATGGTTATAGTATATGGTGTTTTAAATGAATCTCATAGACCAGACCAGTGTCTTCATCGTGGATGGTTATAGTATATGGTGTTAAATGAATCTCATAGACCAGACCAGTGTCTTCTTTATCGTGGATGGGTTATAGTATATGGTGTTAAATGCATCTCATAGACCAGACCAGTGTCTCATCGTGGATGGTTATAGTATATATGGTGTTAAATGAATCTCATAGACCAGAAACCAGTGTCTTCATCGTGATGGTTATAGTATGTGGTGTTAAATTAATCTCATAGACCAGACCAGTGTCTTCATCGTGGATGGTTATAGTATATGGTGTTAAATTAATCTCATAGACCAGACCAGTGTCTTCATCGTGGATGGTTATAGTATATGGTGTTAAATGAATCTCATAGACCAGACCAGTGTCTTCATCGTGGATGGTTATAGTATAGGTGTTAAATGAATCTCATAGACCAGACCAGTGTCTTCTTTATCGTGGATGGTTATAGTATGTGGTGTTAAATGAATCTCATAGACCAGACCAGTGTCTTCATCGTGGATGGTTATAGTATATGGTGTTAAATGAATCTCATAGACCAGACCAGTGTCTTCATCGTGGATGGTTATAGTATATGGTGTTAAATGAATCTCATAGACCAGACCAGTGTCTTCATCATGGATGGTATATATATTGGTGTTAAATGAATCTCATAGACCAGACCAGTGTCTTCTTTATCGTGGATGGTTATAGTATGTGGTGTTAAATTAATCTCATAGACCAGACCAGTGTCTTCATCGTGGATGGTTATAGTATATGGTGTTAAATGAATCTCATAGACCAGACCAGTGTCTTCATCGTGGATGGTTATAGTATATGGTGTTAAATGAATCTCATAGACCAGACCAGTGTCTTCATCATGGATGGTTATAGTAATATGGTGTTAAATGAATCTCCATAGACCAGACCAGTGTCTTCTTTATCGTGGATGGTTATAGTATGTGGTGTTAAATGAATCTCATAGACCAGACCAGTGTCTTCATCGTGGATGGTTATAGTATATGGTGTTAAATGAATCTCATAGACCAGACCAGTGTCTTCATCGTGGATGGTTATAGTATATGGTGTTAAATGAATCTCATAGACCAGACCAGTGTCTTCATCGTGGATGGTTATAGTATATGGTGTTAAATGAATCTCATAGACCAGACCAGTGTCTTCATCGTGCTGGTTATAGTATATGGTGTTAAATGAATCTCATAGACCAGACCAGTGTCTTCATCGGGTGGTTGGTATAGTATATGGTGTTAAATGAATCTCATAGACCATACCAGTGTCTTCATCGTGGATGGTTATAGTATGTGGTGTTAAATGAATCTCATAGACCAGACCAGTGTCTTCATCGGGATGGTTATAGTATATTGTGTTAAATGAATCTCATAGATCACAATGACCATCCAGTGTCTTCATCGTGGATGGTTATAGTATATGGTGTTAAATGAATCTCATAGACCAGACCAGTGTCTTCATCGTGGATGGTTATAGTATATGGTGTTAAATGAATCTCATAGACCAGACCAGTGTCTTCATCGTGCTGGTTTTCAACCTGAAGTTATCCTTCTGTCATACACAAAGCACACACAGAGCCACACGTGCACTTCTCCTCCCCAGGCCACCGCGCTAAATGAGTTTCAGTCTGGTACTCCAGGGGGCAGGTTACACTGGACCTGTACTTCAGTGTGCTCATTACCTCATTCAAACACAGATCGCGCTCTCGCAGATTTGATTTGGCCATTACAGGCACAGCGCCGGAGGCCTCGTCCTCCTATTGAGTTTCCATAACTTGTCATAACACGCTTTTTACTGGCAGCGATGTGACATCAGTTTTTAAGTGGACAGCAGGTGGACAGCGGCCTCGTCAGCACAAGATATCAACCTTCAAATGTGAAAGAAACAACTTGTAACAAGAGCTGCGACATTTCTACAATAGCTGAGTATTCAGGATGACATCTACTGATACGGATACACTTGTAAAAAATGATGAAATAGGAAAATAAAACAAAGAGGCATTTTCTTTGCACACAATATGAGTTGCTTTGATTAACAGCATATAATCGGCCCTGATCAACTGTTTTTAAACAATCGGCAGAAGCAGCTTTTATCGGCCAATACCGATTATCAGCCGATATATCGGTGCATCCTAAAGTTCAAGCGATGAACCCGATGAACCGAAAGGTTGGATAAAAACAGAAATGGAAATTAAAACTCCCACAATGCACACACACATTTGAACAAAATGCTGATGTTGATTTCCAAGTGTTTCCCAGACTATTATCGTGAGTCATAAATGCGCACATATCTAGCACGGCCAATTGGATTCCCTCAAGCGGGATGCAGTGAGAGAGAGAGAGTCGGTGGCATTGTAATTGCATTAGCCTGTGACAGAGAGAAAACAATTGTTGGTAAATTAGATTGCGCTTATGAGAAAGTGTGGAAACATTCAGTCTCGCTGGGAAAATCGGACATCTCTTCTCGGCCCGGGACTGCTGTCAATCAAACAACTGACAGATAGATGTCAGGGGTCAGAGGTCAACTCTGACCTGAGGTGGTGAGGAGGTAGGGCACTTAAATACTTGCTCAGGTTTTTGTGATGGGGCATCCCTGGAGTCCCAGAGCCCATCTGGATCTGATGAGATGGGTGGGTACCAAAGACAGAGGTCACCCTACAGGAGGCTTTCCCCTGTCCGCACCAGCCTTTCCTCTTATTCCACCGCCGTTCCCATTCCTGAGGATCTCCTTTCCCTTAACTGCACTTACAACGACACATGTGGTCTATTAGACACAAAAAGACTCATTGAGTTCAGCCCACCAGGCCTGGCCTTTGAAAAACTCCTGAGAAAGAGGGAAGGCAGAAAGAGGCGGTTGGCGGAAGATCGGAGTGATGTGAAGAAGAAATCACTCCCTTCTTCTTGGGAAGGTTCCCCACCGGCTGTTTTAGGGGATCTGTGCATTGACAAGCTTCTTCAAGAAAGGGGCCGCAAACTTTACCATGAGCGATTTAGAAGTAGATGCTCGAATGAACGGGGCCTCGGAGGTCTCTCTTCCTTTTCCTCTTAGAGGAGTCTAGTAGAAGTGAAAGGCTTCTAGAAATAAAGCAGGCTTGGCAGGCGTTTAGCAGCCCGTGATGCCAGCAGGGGTCCTGAGCTCAGGGATTCTCCGTGCAGTAGGGAGTCTCAACAAGACCAAGAGCTCTTTCTTTCAATTCGTTGCGTTTGCACTTTGGCACTTCATGGCTGTAATAAATGTTATACATTGCTGACGGACTAACTGCTATTGCTTTTGATGGTGCTTTTGAGGGCAGAAACACAAAGGCAGAAATGAATCCCAAGGTGTAACCCATAAGGCCTTGTCACTCTAGAGCAGGGGTATTCAACTAAAATGTACAGAGGTCCAGTTAGAGAAAATTTCTTGAAGCAAAGGTCCGGAAAATCATAATGTCTTAATATTTAGTGTGATCGCTTATATATTTTATAGCTTTTATATATTTATAAGTAGCCTAGTTGTTGTTTCAGCATCTGCATGTAATAAATACCTGCCTAATCAAATTAATTCAGAACAATTCAAAAACTTGTTGACAATATTTATTGTCATGTTACATAGAACTGAACATATATGTATGACTGTAGATATGTATGTTTTTTTTCATTAACAAAATAAAAGTAGGGCTGTATTTCAAAATAAGTAATATAAGAGAAAATAAATAAAATGTGAAAATTGTGTATGTTCAAATAAAGACAAATAAAATGTGAAAATTGTGTATGTTCAAATAAAGTGCTTAACTTCAGACAAATAAAATAAAGGGAGGAAAAGCTTGAATTTCTCATTTTCAGACAAATAAAATAAAGGGAGGAAAAGCTTGAATTTCTCATTTTCAGACAAATAAAATAAAGGGAGGAAAAGCTTGAATTTCTCATTTTCAGACAAATAAAATAAAGGGAGGAAAAGCTTGAATTTCTCCTTTTCAGACAAATAAAATAAAGGGAGGAAAAGCTTGAATTTCTCCTTTTCAGACAAATAAAATAAAGGGAGGAAAAGCTTGAATTTCT
Source organism: Ptychobarbus kaznakovi (assembly GCA_027422405.1). Lineage (NCBI taxonomy): Eukaryota > Metazoa > Chordata > Actinopteri > Cypriniformes > Cyprinidae > Ptychobarbus > Ptychobarbus kaznakovi. The sequence continues at coordinate 16,297,955 of CM049814.1, read as the reverse complement.
CCTTTTCAGACAAATAAAATAAAGGGAGGAAAAGCTTGAATTTCTCCTTTTCAGACAAATAAAATAAAGGGAGGAAAAGCTTGAATTTCTCCTTTTCAGACAAATAAAATAAAGGGAGGAAAAGCTTGAATTTCTCCTTTTCAGACAAATAAAATAAAGGGAGGAAAAGCTTGATTTCTCCTTTTCAGACAAATAAAATAAAGGGAGGAAAAGCTTGAATTTCCTTTTCAGACAAATACAAGAAAGGGAGAAAAGCTTGAATTTCTCATTTTCAGACAAATAAAATAAAGGGAGGAAAAGCTTGAATTTCCCTTTTCAGACAAATAAAATAAAGGGAGGAAAAGCTTGAATTTCTCATTTTCTGTTTTACATCTTGACTCAACAATCGCAACCAATTGTACAAATAATTAATCTCAACACATCTTAACAATTAAACAGTTTTAGAATATCACCAGTTTCTACCGCTCTTATATCCCACTCCTCCACTTTTGTTCCTTATTTTTATCTCCCTTTCTCCGTCTTACTCGCCTGTTTCTCAACTTTCTCCGGCGCAGTCGTCTGTATCTCTCCTTTTGTTTTCTACATGTATCGCTATCTTTCTATCATCTTTTCATGTGTAACTAGCCGCGAACTCTCATCTGTCTGCACTCTGTCGAGTCGCAATGTTTACCAGACTTGATTGGCTGAGTGGTATCACGTGGGATGGCTTAACTCGCATGCAATTGGTCTGTGCGTTTCCTCTACCACTACAGTAAAGAGTACAAAAGCTGCGCCTGTTGAAATAGAAGCGCCCCATCAGGCTTTAGATCATAACCTTATATTTTGGCTGTAGGTCCGGGTCTGTGTGGGACGGCTTTTGGGTCCGGACCCGGACCGCGATCCGCCTGTTAGTGACCTATGCTCTAGAGTATGCGGTGAAACAGAGTTTGAATTGTTTGTCTCAAAAACATGTGATGTGACCATCAACATTACACCTTGAGAACAGGTCCATATTTTATTCATTATTATTTTATTCTATTTTTTTTCAGATTTTTACATTTTGTGATACCTTCTGTGATATAATGCTTTAATTATATTTTCTTTACAGGTTTATGATTAAGAAACTGCTTCACCAATCAAAAGAAGAATACAAAAAAAGATTATGCTTTTTTTCTCAACTACTCATGATTTTTATTTATTTCATTCATTCATTCATTCATTCATTCATAACTTAACCGTTATGTTTTTATGGGGTTTTACCACAAATTACATTTGCCAAACTGGACTAACCTTGCCATATAATCAGATATATTAAAACATATTTTAAAACACCTTCTATGATATCATTTTCTGTTTGATTTAACAAACAAGTCTTTACAAGTTTATAATATTTTATATAAACTGCTTCACTGAAAACAATAAAAATAATAAAAATATATATATATATATATATATATATATATACACACACACATAGAAGTCAAAATCGAAAGTTGAATAATTAGCAAATTACTCTACCTTATATTTTGACTAATTGCCATTTTTTGCTTTAAGGTTTTTTCACCCTTATATTTTTGAGGTTGTGTCCCCCAAAATATATCTAAACATACATTTAATTTATAGACAAACAAACCAAAATATTCATTATAAAAGAGATGTACTCTATTATGTATGTATTAGTTCTAATTGTGCATCTTTGAATAATTATTAGATTCACAAAGTCATGTCAAACCACCTTTATTTATACAGTGTTTCAATGCAGCTTCACAGAAATAACCAGGAAAAATAAACTTCTTTAAATATGAGACAAGTTAAAGTCAGTTCTGCGTATATATATATATATATATATATATACATAATTTAATTACACTCTCACAAAAAGTGTATTACGTAATTGATAAATTGAAACATTATTATGGGTTCAAAATAACAATTATTGTAGCTTCACTTATTTACAATATTGAACGGCTGGCACTAGTACCTGTGGTGGTACTCACATTAATGACATGATTATATGACAGTATGAAGTCACATACTCCAATGTGAAAAGAGATGTTGGAATTGAACTTGAGTGTGCACTATATCTAAACCTCAAATGATGTTTTGTGTCTGTAGAATTCAAGCGAAGACCAGGGAGCTCCGAGAGCAACAGGCCAGAGAGCGAGACTACGCTGAGATCCAGGACATCAGCCAAACCTTCAGCTCTGACGAGGAGCACACCTACGCCGGGATCGGCTCTCTGGACTCGTCTCTGGACAGCAGCATGGACCTGAGCCATAACCCCGGTCCAGAGCGTCCGCAGAGCCCCCGAGACCAGGCCTTGCCCTTAGAGGCTCTCTACGCACAGGTCAACAAGCCCCGCAACGGACGCCCAACATCTGCAGACAGGTAAGAGCTCACCGCTTCTCTTCCTTCAGAATCGCCGTGATGAGATGCACAGGCTGCTTTATTCCTGAGATGTTGAGTGTTTGTCAGGGCGGTTAAGTAATACTTGGCTGATGTAACAGGACAATGACGTGCCTTGACATGTTCTTGGCTTGAAAGACGCAACCTTGGCTGTGTGTTTCCAAAGCTTTGCATAATGCAAGCTAAAGTGGGTTTTCTCGCTGTCAAATATTTCTCATTTTGTAAGGTTGGATAAGGTGAAGGGCACCAACACTTTTGAAGTTTCTTTCATTGTGCTGAGAAAAAAGACGTTTCTCTGATAGAAGATGTTCTTCTTTTATATTTGTTCGTGTCTGAAAGTTTGGAAAATGAAAAGCGGTTTTCATCCACCCTTTGTAGTGTGAGAAAAATGAAAGTCAAACAAACAGTGTTATCAGATTTCTCACCTGAGTCCCAGCGGCTGCTTTTATAGCACAGGTAAATCATTGATAATTCTCTGGATGGGGAAATTTAATAACCAGCAGGCTCCTTTATTATCACGGATCATGTCAGAATCCCCTTCAACGTGCACAGAATCTGTGAATCATCTGGGTTTTTAAGGGAAAGAAAAGCCAACGTTATACTAGAAACTGCTGCAATTAGCTGAACTTGAGTGTTTTTGACCAACTTTAATAAAACAAATCATAACATGTACTGCTAAATGTGCGGATAAGCATTTATTCAAACCGAACAATAAATGTAATTTATTTTGAAACTTGTATATCATGCATTAAATATATTTGTGATGCACACGTGTAATGATGAAATTGCTATTTAGTACATTTACAATATACTAAGTTTATATGTAATATTGAATAACACACTACAGTACATACTTTACACGTGCTTTAGTCAACACATCAAAAACATTACTTCAAAAACATGATGAATAATATTAAAACAATGATTTAGAGACTACAAAGACTTTTAATTTGACATTCTTAGAAAGAACCCATTTTAAAAGTGTACTTAAGTGTGTTAAACACAGTCAAGTGTCTCTTTAAATACACTTAATGGCCTTTTAATTTATTGATATTATACCAAGTATTTGTATTTTTTGAAGTACACTACAAGAACACTTTTAAAAAAGTTAAGTACACTTCTTTTTCACAAGGAGAAATATGAAGTTTGGGTCTCTTTGTTTACATTTATTACTACATAGGTGTCACACTTCTCCGGGAACCAGGAACGAAGGAGATACTCAAATATAACTTCTTTTACTTTCACAATCAAACCGAGGAACACATGGAGACATCGCACATGACGTTTAACATGGGGCAGAACACACTATACATAGACAGGACTAACTAGACACACCTGGAACATAATCAAGACACACGGCTGGGACTAACTGAACTAATAATCAACAGGAAACAGGAAGGACCATATATGGGCACAAGAGGAAGGGAGACACAAGATATGGGGACAGGTCTGACATTAGGCTACTGTCTAAAAATATTATTAATGTTAACAAATGATACATATTTTGAAAGGTCAAAGGGATTAGAGATAATATATGGTCTCTGGTGTACGATATAGATGCTCCAGAAACAGTAATATCATATTTGTATCTGTAGCAAAATGAATCATGCAATATTAAAACAGGACTTTATACCTGAGTAGAAAAATTTATATTGTGGAATGTACTCCTTTTCTCCCCCATCATCCTTTAGTCTTTGGTTTGCTTTAAAGGTCCACAGAACCATGGTTTTCTACTTGTTAATGCAACTTGTTGGTAGTATTAATATTTAGGAAGATCGAAATGCATATGCGACTGAGGACAGGATGAATCTTTTCTTCTTCTTCTTCTTGAGAACGATTGTGCTAAAAAGTTGTCGTCTTTTAGAAGTTGCAGAAGTTTGAGTGTTTTTCATCTTCTGTGTTGATGTCAGCGTTCTGATGTGTGTTACAGACGCTGAATATCTGATGCAGAGGATTGTCCTACATTTGTTGTGCTGAAATGAGAGTATTTTCTGAGATACGGAAGCAATGTATTCCAAAACGCTGTTCTCCAGCTTCCAGATTCATGGCTTGTTTTATGGTATTTATGCCAAATTCACCAATAAACGTCCATCAGTGTATGAAAACTAAGGGAAGGTCACTCTGTATTCACACTGAAGAATGGCGGTTATGAAACAGTTAGTTCTGGAAATGCTACTAAAGGTCTTAAACAGTAATTACTCTCTGCGGGTTTATTACGGCGGAGGCAGTGATTGACAGGTGTCACTCAGGCTGTGTGACCTTTCCCAGGATGCAGTGGGACGGGGATTATTACGTTGTCCCAGCAGGAGCGTTCCCAGCGGCCGCTGACACCCCGCCGTTCAGCCGCAGCGTGAATATGACGAGGTTATGCAGCGCTCAGTAATCTGATTAATCTCTGTCGCTAGTGTACTGCAGCAATATTAGCCTTCATTTATGCACTTATGTATTTACTATGCATGCATATTACTGGGGTAATCTAATATAATAGTGCATTTTATTTATATACACAAATACTTTATTATGATAATACGTTTTACCATTATTATTTAAATAGAAACACTATATAATTTTATAAACTTTTATTATTAATGAAATTATTACAGTAAATCTTATGTAACTTTTCAGGTCAATATCTTCTATATACAGTATCATCTATTATTTGGTTATATAATAATAATAAATAATTATTTTAAATTAAATATAAATATAATATTTTATTAAATGTTACATTAAGTATGGATAATTACTATTATGTTCTATATATATCATCAATTAATTACATAGTATTTGGCATCACTACAACAGCAACAACAACAATAATAATAATATATTGTTACATATTCGTATTATTAAACATATGCACTATATGAAATATCAATATTGCATACTTTTATGTACTATTATAATTGTGTAAATAATTATTATATTATAAGTATGAATTATATTATACAGTAAGTATGAATAATTATTTAGCAACTACTTCGGTTGTCATTATTATATTAATAATAATAATATTGTTAAATATTATGCATTGTTTGAAATGTAAATACGGTATAATATTATGTACTTTTATACTTTTTGTAATAATTTCATTATTACATGTTAAATATTAATTATACGTCTGAGTAATTATTCAGCAACTCTTCAGTTGTTGTAATCATCATCATCATCATCATCATCATCATCTGCAAAAACAAAAAAACGATAATGTCTTGGCAGAAAATGACCGGCATATTTTTCGTTGCGTTTAAGGAGATTTCCTTCAGCCATAAAACACAACCCAAAGCAATGTGTAATTAAAAATAATAAAAAAGTACATAAAAATCCCTTCACAAGAAAACACAGCATCAGGGTTGTTTGGAGTATAGTTTAGAGAAACAATCATAAACAATAGAAAATAATAAAGCGATATGGAAATGCGTGTTTTCTGACACAGCATCTTTCACTGCAGTGTGTCAAACTGTGCTGCTTGAAAACCACTGCTTCTGTCTGTCCTTCAGGATTCATATTAATCTTTCATATATGGCTGATGATACAGGCTTTTCTATTTTCTGCAGCGTGCATATTCAGCTGTTCTGTCTGAAGATAAGAAAAGACACACATAGATAAACAAAAACCCCAGAAGATGCTTTTAGAGAGAAATTAGAAATGTGTGCAATTCATATCACATTACTGAAACTAAATCTGAGCTAACAGCATGCTACAACCAAAACCCTTTGACCAAATACTGTAATCAGCTTTATGAATTACTGTTTATTAATCAGCTAAATACCCAGATACAAATATGTTCAGCACAGTCCGTGACATTAAGATTATGAGATTCTAGCATATCCATAGCTTGTGTTTTTCTCTTCAGATATACTCATTTTAACTCTCCAGCGTGAAATAATAAACCGTTATTAAACTATAAGTTGCATATGGAAGGTCTTAAACAGAGAGCGCTGAATACTGAATCTTCTCTCCTTTTAAAATAACAGAAAGCAGAGTTCTAAGCCTTGTCACAAACACACCTGCTTGACATCTGGTTACATGCAAATCATCCTGCGTGTATGTGAAATGGCGAGTCTGCTTTGCATATCACTTAGAAGCAAGCCTTTGTGAAATACGTTGTAATATTTGTTGGAATAAATTGTCTGTGAGGGCTGTAATCTGTGTGAATGGCGTAATGCATTCACATTCTAGACGGTCGCATCACTCCGTTTGAAAGGCCCGACTCTCTCCGTGAATCCAAACAAACATTTGCATTTCTAAATGAAAGCTAATAGAAGTTTCTTAGTGTCATGCTCCTGGAATAAACAGTCCTTGAGCGAGTCAACGAAGAGAGGAAAAAGTTTGATCACAGAGTTGTTTTCTTGGACGGTTAAGTGTTTATTCTCTTAAAGAAGTGTCACTGAGGAAAATAGATGTCATCTCTTTGTAGATAGCATTGGAGAGGAGGATTTCCTGTCTAAAGTGCACAGAACAGGAAGTGGATAAGACTCAGCGAGGGTCTGTTCAATGTCTGTCAATCACAGCCGCCCTCTGAGGCCTGTATCCACGGCAGAGAATCTCGGTTAGAAAAGAATAAATCATATTTAATTTATTTTCCTCATATACATATAATACTCTGTTTAATATTCTGACATTATTTTCTTTTTTATGTCAATTAAGCACAGCACCAGGGGAATACAAATTTTTTTTTTTTTTTTTTTTTTTTTTTTTTGTATTTATTTTATTATCAGATACTATATTTCATTATGATTTATTATTATTATAATATATATTTTTAGGGTGGAATTAGATGCGGATATGTTTCCATTTTATTTTCATATACTTAAAGTAATAATTTGAAATTCTACTAATTAATACTGTGGTAACAATAAAGTAAAATCAACCACAATTAACATTTAGTATTAATTTAACTTTAATAAATGTTTAATTTTGGTGTGAAAGTTGATGCTAATATGTGCGTATTTTATTTTCAGATACTCAAAGTAATAATTTGAAATTCTGTAATAATAAAGTAATATTAACCGTTATTATTGTTGTTGTTGTAGTTTAGATGTATTGAGTATCTGCTGCTCCTTCAAAAGATCTTCAGGTGTGTTCCCTGACTCCAAACACTGACTCCAGTGGCTGTGCTGTTTGTTGGATCTCTGTTAACCCTGTTTGCATTTGTCTGAGAACTGAAGCAGCACTTCTGTCCCACATCTCAAAGCTCTTGACATGCAGTCTGAGTCCTGAGAGTCAGGCGATGAGTTCAGAGCACACGAGGCGATGTTGTGCGCTGTATATCTCACACGCCGGAGGCTAAATCTGCGACTGGCGTAACACAGCCCTCCTCCTCCTTCATTGCTGTTTACTGGGGATATGAGTTTGAGGACTCGCGCTATCTTTATATCACTGCTAGCATCACCAATCACTCTGGATCTGCTGACTTCCATGTGACCTGCGTGCCGTTTCAGGCTTGTTGCATGGCATAAGAGAGAGGGAATGCATTGAAGGAATGCGTCGTTAATTTTCCAGCATGTTCAAATAAATATCCGTTTGTTGACCTGGTCAAGGCCTCCAAAGTGCATTAGCCACAGCCAATAGACATGCCATTGATTTATTGGTATTAAAAAGGTGACGCCATGATGATGTCGGATGCTGTTTATAGTGCGGTGGAGTCTATTGGATGCAGGCTTCAGTGATGAAAATGGTGGTGACGCCGTGGTATACAAGCTGAAGCGTGTTGCATGAGTGTAAAAAAGTTCAATATGTACGTATGTATGTAAAGTATGTATTTATTTAATTAGGATAAAATATGACCGATGTTGGATACTGAAAGTAATACATTATATTATATATTTTCATCATATATTATATTTTGTATATTAGACAAATATATTATTATACATTCTAAAAAAATTATATTATTTTATATTATTACAAAAACTTGGTGCCACAATTGTATACAAGCCAAAGCATGTTACATGTATTTATTTATTTATTTGATGAAATATGAGCTGCATATGTTGGATACTCAAAGTAATAAATTGTATTATATGTAATTATATAATATGTTATATATTATGAAATATATTATATAATTTTATATTATAAAACTGTGGTCCGACTCCCATCATAGTATACTGAAGTGTGCTGCATGCAGGGACAAATAGGTAAATAATAAATAATAATAATAATGGATTGATTTAATTTAGTTTGATTTGAAAAGGTGAAATATGTCACAGACATGTTGGATATTAAAACAATACATACAGAGGGCTTGTGGTTAAAATTCAGCCTCTTGCATCTCACCCATCAGTAGCCTGGGATTGTGAACATGTGCATGTGATTTCATCTACTTCTTGTCGACGCAGCAACAGCCCGTGTGTATAAAGTCAATAAAAGCCTTTTTATGTTTCTCTTCTTGGCCAAAAAGGCATCAATAGAAGAGGACATTTAGGCGAAAACCCTCTTTATCTCGCCGCTCTGCAGCTGAATAAATACACTCAGACAATTACCAAATGTCGTCTGTCTTTAACAGCGTCCCAGTCGAAGGTGAGAGCGGCAGTAAAGCCTGGAGAGTCGCGGCTCTCTGGCCTGTAAAAAGGTGTATGGCCGGGGCTGTGAACAACCGCTCTCGTCTGTTTGCCTGGACAGGCTGCAATTGACACGGCCAAAGCCTGCTCGTGTTCACTACTAAGCCACTCTCTCTCCATTATTAGCCGTCCATAATCAGCCAGAACTTTATTTTATGAGTATCATCTCCTGATCTCATTAGAGGAGTTTCCCATGACCTACTCACCCTCTTCCTCACACAACCTCTCATTCCTGAACGCCGCCTACTAAACGAAAGGCCCTGATGGTGGTGGGGTCTCACCAGCACAGAAAGATCACAGTTCAGATGATTAGCGTGGTTTCATGCTACTCGAACGAATTGAGTTGATCTCACTGTCCTGAGTCACGCTCGTTTCAGATCAATCTGATCCATAACACGGGCGTGCTGGGGGGGTCATCGC
>CM049814.1:16251084-16283584 GCA_027422405.1 Ptychobarbus kaznakovi | reverse complement strand
CACCTCACTCATCTTCTACAGGGTTCAGGTCAGAGAACACCTGACAAGAGATCAGAGACCATTGCTTCATCCAGAATCACTCCAGATCCTTCAGATTCACAGCTTCTCCTCTTCAGTTCACTCATCTTCTACAGGGTTCAGTTCAGAGAACACCTGACACGAGATCAGAGACCACTCCTTCATCCAGAATCACTCCAGATCCTTCAGATTCACAGCTTCTTCTCTTCAGTTCACCTCACTCATCTTCTACAGGGTTCAGGTCAGAGAACACCTGACAAGAGATCAGAGATCATTCCTTCATCCAGAATCACTCCAGATCCTTCAGATTCACAGCTTCTTCTCTTCAGTTCACCTCACTCATCTTCTACAGGGTTCAGGTCAGAGAACACCTGACAAGAGATCAGAGATCATTCCTTCATCCAGAATCACTCCAGATCCTTCAGATTCACAGCTTCTTCTCTTCAGTTCACCTCACTCATCTTCTACAGGGTTCAGGTCAGAGGACTGCAATGGCCATAGCAGAACCCATTCTTGTGTTGTTTTTGAGGTTTGTGTTTGGATTATTGTATGGTTGGAAGATCCAAACATGGCCCATTGGAAGATTTCTAAGAGAGTCAGTCACTTATTGATATTTTATTCACTTATTGGTATTTGATAGAATCCATGATGCCATGTGTCTAAACAAGATGTCCAGGACCTCCAGCAGAAATATAGACCCACAACATCAAAAATACAGCAGCATATTTCATAGTACACTTGGGGTACTTTTTATGCCTGTGTTCACCAAACCCATCTTGAGTGTTTGCTGCTAAAAACCTCATTTTTAGTTTCATCTGATCATAGAAGCCAGTCCCATTTGCAGTTCCAGTCGTGTCTGATAACTGAATATGCTGGAGTTTGTTTTTGGATGAGCGAGGAGAGTTTGTCTTGAAACCCTCCCAAACAACACGTGGTGATGTAGAGGCTGTTTGACTATTTTTTCTAAGGTGTTCTGACCCCAAGACTCAACTATTTTCTGCAATTCTCCAGCTGTGGTCCTTGGATAGTCTTTAGCTACTTAAACTCTCCTCCTCACTGTGCATTAGGACGATATAGACACACACACAGTTCTCTTCAGTTCACCTCATCTTCTACAGGGTTCAGGTTAGAGAACACCTGACACGAGATCAGAGACCATTCCTTCATCCAGAATCACTCCAGATCCTTCAGATTCACAGCTTCTTCTCTTCAGTTCACTCGTCTTCTACAGGGTTCAGGTCAGAGAACACCTGACAAGAGATCAGAGACCATTCCTTCATCCAGAATCACTCCAGATCCTTCAGATTCACAGCTTCTCCTCTTCAGTTCACCTCACTCATCTTCTACAGGTTCAGTCAGAGAACACCTCAAGAGATCAGAGACCATTCCTTCATCCAGAATCACTCCACCTGATTCACAGCTTCTTCTCTTCAGTTCACCTCACTCATTTCTACAGTTCATCAGAGAACACCTGACAAGAGATCAGAGATTCCTTCATCCAGAATCACTCCAGATCCTTCAGATTCACAGCTTCTTCTCTTCAGTTCACCTCACTCATCTTCTACAGGGTTCAGGTTAGAGAACACCTGACAAGAGATCAGAGACCATTCCTTCATCCAGAATCACTCCAGATCCTTCAGATTCACAGCTTCTTCTCTTCAGTTCACCTCACTCATCTTCTACAGGGTTCAGGTCAGAGATCACCTGACACGAGATCAGAGACATTCCTTCATCCAGAATTACTCCAGATCCTTCAGATTCACAGCTTCTTCTCTTCAGTTCACCTCACTCATCTTCTACAGGGTTCAGTTCAGAGAACACCGGACAAGAGATAAGAGACCATTCCTTCATCCAGAATCACTCCAGATCCTTCAGATTCACAGCTTCTTCTCTTCAGTTCACCTCATCTTCTACAGGGTTCAGGTTAGAGAACACCTGACACGAGATCAGAGACCATTCCTTCATCCAGAATCACTCCAGATCTTCAGATTCACAGCTTCTTCTCTTCAGTTCACCTCACTCATCTTCTACAGGGTTCAGGTCAGAGATCACCTGACAAGAGACCAAAGACCATTCCTTCATCCAGAATCACCCCAGATCCTTCAGATTCACAGCTTCTTCTCTTCAGTTCACCTCACTCATCTTCTACAGGGTTCAGGTCAGAGAACACCTGACACGAGATCAGAGACCATTCCTTCATCCAGAATCACTCCAGATCCTTCAGATTCACAGCTTCTTCTCTTCAGTTCACTCACTCATATTCTACAGGGTTCAGGTCAGAGAACACCTGACACGAGATCAGAGACCATTCCTTCATCCAGAATCACTCCAGATCCTTCAGATTCACAGCTTCTTCTCTTCAGTTCACCTCACTCATCTTCTACAGGGTTCAGGTCAGAGAACACCTGACACGAGATCAGAGACCATTCCTTCATCCAGAAACACTCCAGATCCTTCAGATTCACAGCTTCTTCTCTTCAGTTCACCTCACTCATCTTCTACAGGGTTCAGGTCAGAGAACACCTGACAAGAGATCAGAGACCATTCCTTCATCCAGAATCACTCCAGATCCTTCAGATTCACAGCTTCTCCTCTTCAGTTCACCTCACTCATCTTCTACAGGGTTCAGGTCAGAGAACACCTGACAAGAGATCAGAGATCATTCCTTCATCCAGAATCACTCCAGATCTTCAGATTCACAGCTTCTTCTCTTCAGTTCACCTCACTCATCTTCTACAGGGTTCAGGTCAGAGAACACCTGACAAGAGATCAGAGATCATTCCTTCATCCAGAATCACTCCAGATCCTTCAGATTCACAGCTTCTTCTCTTCAGTTCACCTCACTCATCTTCTACAGGGTTCAGGTCAGAGAACACCTGACACGAGATCAGAGACCATTCCTTCATCCAGAATCACTCCAGATCCTTCAGATCCACTGCTTCTCCTCTTCAGTTCACCTCACTCATCTTCTACAGGGTTTAGGTCAGAGGACTGGAGTGGCCATAGCAGAATCTTAGTTTTGTGCTCAGTGACCCATTTGTGTTGTTTTTGAGGTTTGTGTTTGTATTATTGTACAGTTGGAAGATCCAAACATGGCCCTTTATAAGATTTCTAACAGAGTCAGTCACTTATTGATTTTTTATCTGATGGTATTTGATAGAATCCATGATGCCATGCATCTAAACAAGATGTCCAGGACCTCCATCAGAAATATAGGCCCACAACATCAAAAATACAGCAGCATATTTCATTGTACACAGGGGGTACTTTTTATCCCTGAGTTCACCAAACCAATCTGGAGTGTTTTCTGATAAAAATTCATTTTTTAGTTTGATCTGACCATGGATGAACCAGTCCCATTTGAAGTTCCAGTCGTGTCTGACAACTGAATATGCTGGAGATTGTTTTTGGATGAGCTCGGATAATTTTTCTTGAAACCCTCCCAAACAACATGTGGTGATGTAGGTGCTGTTTGACAATTTTTTTTAAGGTTTTCTGACCCCGAGACTCGACTATTTTCTGCAGTTCTCCAGCTGTGGTCCTTGGAGAGTCTTTAGCCGCTCAAACTCTCCTCCTCAGCGTGCATTAGGACGATATAGACACATGTCCTCTTCCAGGCAGTTTCATAACATTTTCTGTTGATTGGAAATTCTTAATTATTGCCCTGATGGTGGAAATGGGTATTTTAACTGCTCTAGCTTTTTTCTCAAAGCCACTTCACTAATTTGTGAAGCTCATTTATCTTTTGCTGCATATCAGAAATATATTCTTTGTTTTTTCTCATTGTGATGGATGATTAAGGGAATTTGGGCTTTGTTTTCCCTCCTATTTATATTTCTGTGAAACAAGAAGCCATGGCTGGATAATTTCATGTTCATAATAACTCTGGAGTGCTCAAAATTGTGAATATGAATGGGAATATACTTCAGATATATTTTACTCATATGAATTTCTAGGGGTGCCAATAATTTTGTCCAAAGTGTATTTGAGAAAAAAATGTATTTCATTATGATAGTTCCCCCCATTTTAAATTCTTATTATCCAATGAAAGGTTAGATTTGTGTGATTTAAAAAAAATAAAAGATCAAAAGGATTAACAATGCAGATTAATTATAACAGCCTTCTTTGATCATATTTTCCAAGAGTGCTGATATTTTTAGCCATGACTGTATGTATATATATTTTAAGGATGTTTTTATATTCTTATTTTTGAATTAATTCTTAATTTCATACATCAAATAGTATGTATTATGATTTATGCTTAAATAATAAAATAATAACAATATATTTTTTTAATTGACTTTATGGATTTTTTTCATTAATTTTTTTATAATTTCTCAATTTATTAAATCAGATAATATATAATTTATACTTACGGGAGGGGGGGCATTTTTATATACATTTTTCTATATATATATATTTTACTGGGAAACATGACAAAATGCTTTTTTTACTTAAGACAATGATTTTGTTTTTGTTGTGTGGAAACAAACACATACATATTTAGTCTGCTGCTGTACTGTACTTGTTGCTGAGAAGTCTCTCTGTCTGTGTGTGTGTGTGTGTGTGTGTGTGTGTGTGTGTGTGTGTGTGTGTGTGTGTGCGTGTGTGTGTGTGTGTGTGTGTGTGTGTGTGTGTGTGTGTGTGTGTGCGTGTGTGCGTGTGTGTGTGTGCGTGTGTGTGTGCGTGTGCGTGCGCGTGCGTGTGCGTGTGCGTGCGTCTGTGGAGTCTTGGAAGTGAAAAGCCAGTGAATTATCCGACATGTCCGGTTTATTTTTTTGGTGAGTTTTAGAGGAAGGCCCCTCTGGGATGGACGGGATGAGATGGAATGAGAAGCGAGTAATTTCCCCTCCGTTTGCACCATTACATTCATTTAGGAAAGCAAACAGGCTGCGAGGAGCGTATGCAAACACACCAAACCGGAGGCGTGTACAGTGTGTTTGGTCCGTGTCTCTCAAACCAGACGCTGAACTTGCAGCAGGAAGATGAAAGCTTGTGTGCATTGTGTGGCTCCGCCAGATGAAATATAATCAAAGTCAGTCTCCTCGTCCCACATTCAGTCCCAGTAAACACACGCTTCATCTGGCCAAACGGAAGCACTGATGATTACACACAGCTCCAATGAGTTTACACTCATTTTAAACCGAAGTATACGCTCTATTAACACTGTTTGCTTTGGACAAAGAGAGACACGGCTGTAGATATAAATGCAGGAATTATTAATGTGCTCTTCACTTGGTAACTCCCTTGACAACGATATAAAAAGTCAGAATCATGGTTTAATGGTTAGAAACTGTGCTTCAGACTATATATATATATAGCATTTTTTTATTTCTAAGACACCTCTCGTGGAACTGATCATGTATGTAATCAGGTCATGTGACAAATGTATGATTATGTGACAACGTAGCATACTACATTTTAAAATGAGTGTCATTGCAATAATTGTACTCCTTCAAATTATATATTTTTTTTATATATGTGACCCTGGACCACAAAACCAGTCATAAGGGTCAATTTTTCAAAATTGAGATTATACATAACCTGAAAGCTGAATAAATAATATTTCCATTGATGTATGGTTTATTATGATAGGACAATATTTGGATACAACAATTTAAAAATCTGGAATCTGAGGGTGCAAACAAATCGAAATATTGAGAAAATCATCTTTAAAGCTGTCTAAATTAAGTTCTTATCAATGCATATTACTAATCAAAAATTAAGTTTTCATATATTTACAGTAGGAAATTTACATAATGTTTTCATGGAACATGATCTTTACTTAATATCCTAATGATTTTTGGCATAAAGGAAAATGTATAATTTTGACCCATACAATGTATTTTTGGCTATTGCTACAAATATACCCCAGCGACTTAAGACTGGTTTTGTGCTCCAGGGTCACACATATTATGTTGTATTCAGTACATACTAGTACTTTATTCTGAACACAGCCTGTCAATGAAAGCAGCAACCATTGAAAACAAAAATAAAAAACTGTTTTTAGTTCTGAGGAAGTGAACTATAATGACGAATCCCTATTTTAGACTATAAGAGCATTTTTAATAAAGCAGCCAGTAAAATTGCATCATTTGTGGTACAAATAATGGCTAAAACGCAATTAACTGTGCCCAAGAAACTAAGACGAGTTCTTTTCTTCTTGCCTCGGGATGTTATAAAAGCAAATAGGATCAAGAGAGGAATGCCTAGTGCTTTATTCGATTCCTGATGGCAAAGAGATCACATCTGTAACCCTGCGTGACTCCATGACGAATGCACACACATATGTCTGCGCGAGAGAGAGAGAGAGAGAGAGAGAGAGAGTGAGAGAGAGACTGTGCTTAGATATTAGATATCTCTCCGTAATGGCCTTTTCTGGGTCACCGCTGCTTCTTTCTATTTAATGTCGTCTACTGTATGTTTGAGATCGTCTCGACAGTTTTCATATGATGGATAACCCAATCGGCTAATGTAATCACGGGTCCCTCAGCTAGCATAACATCCCGCTCTCATTCCCCGTCCCGAACACCTCCCCAGAAATAGCGGCGGTAATAAATGTGATCTCTCTCTCCTGCTGTCTTATCTATTCCCTCTCTTTCTCTGCTCGTCTGCGGATCTTATTCTTGTTTGTTTGATATTGTCAGAGCTGCTTTCTCCTTGTTTCACATGTGTAGACTTGTGTTTTTCTTGGTTTCTTGTCTGTTAGGGAATCTGTGTGTGCTGTTCTTAATGTTTTTGCGAACTCGTGTTTCATAGTTTCAGGCTGGATCATATACAGTATGGAATATTTATGTAAAGAATAAAAAATCGAGTTGCATAGTTATCATTGTGCTAAAATATATTTGAGTACCATATCTAATTAGTACACAAAATACATATAGAGTTTGATTTGTATCTTTGTTGAGTTGTTCAAGTAAGTTTTATGGAACTGATTCAAAACAATGATTCAGTTAGTTGTATTAATTAATCAAAAATCTTTAGCACTTTCTGTGGCATTTTATTATGCTATTTACTATTAAATTATATTTAATAGTATTTAAATTTAAATTTATATGTATATATACATTTAAAAAATATTTGTATATACTATATATAATTGTCTTAGAAATTGTATAATTTTATTATGAAAAGTAAACTATATTATTGAATGTTTTGTAATATTATACAACATTGTACTATAGAGAAATATTTAACATTATTAAAATTTGTTCTGTTTGTTGTTTTTAATTGAACTTCTTGCAGACATGCACAAATATCAAGGAAAATCTTCAGTTTTATTAAAAAAATAGAGGTATAGTTTTTGTAACACCAGTATAGTTTTTAATTAAGTTTCAAACACCATGTCATCTGTTGTCTCTCATCTTGTAAATGTGCTAAATATTAATTTAAACACTGTTGCAATTATTTATCTTAATAACTGACCACAGATAAGTGCTTTTTCTTCTTACCTGTGACATTTTATTAAAGTTATATGTTATATACAGTCCTCCACACTAATATTGGCCCTTGATAAATATGAGCAAAGGCAGCTGTGAAAATAAATCTGAAATGTTTATCCTTTTGATCTTTCCTCAAAAAAATTACAAAATTCTAACCTATCATTGAAAGTGAAACAATTGAAAGTGGGGAGAAAATCTCATGATGAAATAACTGTTTTTCTCCAATGGATGTTGGCCACAATTATTGGCACCCCTAGAAATTCTTGTGAGTAAAATATCTCTGAAGTATATTCCCCTTCATATTTACATTTTTTAGCACACCAGGGGTGACTAGGAGCATGAAATTGTCCAGCCATGACTTCCTGTTCCACAGGATTATAAATATGAGTAACACAAAGACCAAATTCCCTTAATCAACCATCACATTGAGAAAAACCAAAGAATATATTTCTGATGTGCCAGCAAAAGATAATTGAGCTTCACAAATTAGTGAAGTGGCTTTAAGAAAAGAGCTAGAGCAGTGAAAAAATCCCTTTCCACCATCAGGGCAATAATTAAGAGGTTCCAATCAACAGAAAATGTTACGAAACTGCCTGAAAGAGGACGTGTGTCTATATCGTCCTAATGCACGGTGAGGAGGAGAGTTTGAGTGGCTAAAGGCTCTCCAAGGATCACAGCTGGAGAATTGCAGAATATAGTTGAATCTCGGAGTCAGAAAACATTAGAAAAAAATTGTCAAACAGTCCCTACATCACCACATGTTGTTTGGGAGGGTTTCAAGAAAAATTCTCCTAGCTCATCCAAAAACAAACTCCAGCATATTCAGTTGTCAGACATGACTGGAACTTCAAATGGGACTGGCTTCTATGCTCAGATGAAACTAAAAAATGAGCTTTTTAGCAGCAAACACTCAAGATGTGTTTGGTGCAACAGGGATAAAAAAGTACCCCATGTGTACAATGAAATATACTGCTGTATTTTTTATGTTGTGGGCCTATTTTTCTGCTGGAGGTCCTGAACATCTTGTTTAGACACACGGCATCATGGATTCTATTAAATACCAACATATAAAAAATCAATAAGTGACTGACCCTGTTAGAAATCTTATAATGGGCCATGTTTGGATCTTCCAACCGGACAATAATCCAAACACAAACCTCAAAAACAACACAAAAATGGGTCACTGAGCACAAAAACAAAGCTTCTGCTATGGCCATCCCAGTCCTCTGACCTGAACCCTGTAGAAAATGAGTGAGGTGAACTGTAGAAAATGAGTGAGGTGAACTGAAGAGAGACACTGTAATTGGGCTCTGTGAATCTGAAGGATCTGGAGAGATTCTGTATGAAGAAACGGTCTCTGATCTCTTATCAGGTGTTCTCCAAACTCTTCAGGCATTATAGGAGAAAACTCAGAGCTGTTGTGCTGGTGAAAAGGACATTTCAATAATTGGGGTGCCAATAATTGTGGCCAACATGAACTAGAGAAAGTATTTCTTACACAATGAGATTTCCCCCCATTTTTAATTGTTTTACTTCAATGATAGGTTGGAATTTTTGTGAATTTTTGGAATGAAAAGATAAAAAGATAAACAATGCAGATTTATTTTCACAGCCGCCGCCTTTGGTCATATTTATCAAGGGTGCCAATATTAGTGGAGGACACTGTATATATATATATAATGTTATTATTAATTATATTATAAACACAATTATAAATGTAAGCATGGTTGTGTGGTTGTGTGTATATATATATATATATATTTATATATGTGTGTGTGTACAGTATCTCAAAGAAATGAGTAAACCCTCACATTTTTTGTAAATATTTTATTATATCTTTTCATGTGACAACACTAAATAAATTACACTTTGCTACAATGTAAAGTAGTGAGTTGTACAGCTTGTATAACAGTGTAAATTTGCTGTCCCCTCAAAATAACTCAACACACAGTCAATAATGTCCCAAACCGCTGGCCACAAGAGTGAGACACACCCCTAAGTGAAAATGTCCAAATTGGGCCCAAAGTCCAAAATTCTGCAGCTCAGTTTCAGGTCTTGGCAACTTTCTTATAGCCCATACGCCATCTTTATGTAGAGCAACTATTAATTTTTTTCAGATCCTCAGAGAGTTCTTTACATGAGGTGCCATGTTGAACTTCCAGTGACCAGTATGAGAGAGTGAGAGCGATAACACACCTGCTCCCCTTCACACCTGAGACCTTGTAACACTAACGAGTCACATGACACCGGGGAGAGAAAAAATTGGGCCCAAATTTGGACATTTTCACTTAGGGGTGTACTCACTTTTGTGGCCAGCGTTTTAGACATTAATGGCTGTGTGTTGAGTTATTTTGAGGGGACAGTTATTTTGTACAGATACAACTGTACACTATACTTTCACTACACTACTTTACTTTAGTAGGATCTTTATCCTTTTGTCGTCTGTCTCTATTGTATGGTTTCTCTCAGTCTCTCACTCCTTCGGTGTCTTACTCCCCTCTGGCATGTTACCCTGTGTGATTTGGCCCTCATTGTCCCGCTGGCATCCTTGCTCTCCGGCCCCCTCCGCCGGGCCCCTCAATTCTTGGCAGGTGTGGATTTGTGAAGGTGACCCCGGGCCCTTCCTTCCTGATCTGGCAGCTCTGGGCTGGGGAGGGACAAACCGAGTGAGACGTAGCTCTTCACAAACTGGCTGAAGTTGGACAGAACTTGGCTAGAATTTAGCTAGTTCTCATGCGAAATATAGAAATGTATGCCAACTCTCTCTGTTCTCTCTGTCAGTCCAAACACACACACACACCGCTGGCTCCATCGAGGTCTTTTGACAAGGTGCAAAAAGACAGGTGAGGCCCGCTCACTATATCTTTCCATTAGTAATAGACTCAGTTACACAAGCTGCATCTGCCCTGCAGATGGATGAGTTAGAAATGGATGTTTTTGTATCTACATAATCTAATTTGGAAGACACTGGAGGTCTACCATAAACAAATGGCCATAAGTGGTTGCTTCGGGTTTCAAAGGGAAAAGAACCAAACTGCACTGATTGATTCAGCCTTTCACGAGAACCCAAGGAAATTACCTGGAGTAGAGTTTCCGATTCCTTCATTTAAACTAATTCAACCCTAGAATGCATAAAAGGATTCAAACTAGCCACAAAGACTTTTGAAGAAGAGAGAGAGAGAGAGAGAGAGAGAGAGAGAGAGAGAGAGAGAGAGAGAGAGAGAGAGAGAGAGAGAGAGAAAGAGAGAGAGAAATGTATCATTTCAGATCTTTTTTTATGAGTCGATAATAATTCGTGACACTTCATAAATTAAATCAAGATTTTTGTTGTCGATTTTCAATTATATAGATTATTCTATAGACAACATGAAATATATTTGTAAAATGGTAAATTGATTACATAATTTTGTTAAAAATGTTATGTTTATTATTTTAGTTTATTTATTTGTATTATATACATTTTCCCTTGTTATCCATGTACTAAAAACTTAAAATAAATGTAAAATACATGCAATATATTATTATATACTACTGTTACTATGTATTCAGTAATCTATATTAATAGATATACTGGGACAAATGTTTACCACTGTGTGGCATTAATATATGAACTTTATTATATTAAACATGCAAAATGGGTTTGGACTGCAGGCTGGCCATTTCAGTAAACATGATGTTGTAATTGATATTTTCTTGCAAAATGTACCCCAATAATATTTGCATTGATGGTGCCTTTCCAGATGTGTAAGCTGCCCATGCCACACGCACTCATGCAACCCATACCATCAGAGATGCAGGCTTCTGAACTGAGCGCTGATAACAACTTGGTTGTCCTTGTCCTCTTTAGTCCGGATGACATCCAGTTTTCCAAAAAGAACTTCAAATTGATTCGTCTGACCACAGAACAGTTTTTACTTTTCCATTTTAAATGAGCCTTGTCCAGAGAAAATCTGGATCATGTTTAGATATGGCTTCTTTTTTGACCTATAGAGTTTTAGCCGCAACGGCGAATGGCACGGTGGATTGTGTTCACCGACAATGTTTTCTGGAAGTATTCCTGAGCCCATGTTGTGATTTCCATTACAGTAGCATTCCTGTATGTGATGCAGTGCCGTCTAAGGCCCGAAGATCACGGGCATCCAGTATGGTTTTCCGGCCTTGACCCTTACGCACAGAGATTGTTCCAGATTCTCTGAATCTTTGGATGATATTATGCACTGTAGATGGATAACTTCAAACTCTTTGCAATTTTTCTCTGAGAAACTCCCTTCTGATATTGCTCCACTATTTTTCGCCGCAGCATTGGGAATTGGTGATCCTCTCCCATCTTGACTCTGAGAGACACTGCCACTCTGAGAGGCTCTTTTTATACCCAATCATGTTGCCAATTCTAATAAGTTGCAAATTGGTCCTCCAGCTGTTCCTTATATGTACATTTAACTTTTCGGCCTCTTATTGCTACCTGTCCCAACTATTTTGGAATGTAGCTCTCATGAAATCCAAAATGAGCCAATATTTGGCATGACATTTCAAAATGTCTCACTTTCATTTTATGTTATCTATATTCTATTGTGAATAAAAATATATAGTTTATGAGATTTGTATTGCATTCCTTTTTTATTCACAATTTGTACAGTGTCCCAACTTTTTTAGAATCGGGTTTGTACATCAAAAGTGAACAAATCCTAATCTTATTCCTACACTATTTAAATACATTGAAAATAAAGATAAAAAGATGCGGGTGTTTAATGTATTATTTGTGATCATATATTCCAGGGTAAAGTGATCTAGGTCGATCTCGTAGCTCCGTCTAGTTATTTTGGACGAGTTTATTCGTTCAAATCTGAAAGCCACTGGCTGTTTACCGGGGCTTAATTAAATTTACCTTGCCCACCGCTGTGCCAAGCGGCTTGAGTTCTTCTGAGCGAATGGAATTAGTTTTCTATTTTGAAGCGTATCTCAGCTTTCTCTCATTGTTTCACGCCATTGTCAATCAAATCCCTTATTCCGGACAAACCCACGGCTGTAAATCGGATCACGCAGCACTCCCATTGTAATTCAAAGGGTGCGAGCTTGTAGAATCAGAGGAGTGAGAAATAACACGTTTCTCAGTTGATTAAAGAACCAGAGGAATTTGGGAGGAAAGAGACGGATTTATCGCCACTTACAAATGATTGCGACTACTAGGCCGAACGGCTTTTGTCAAGAGCGTAATGGTGCCATTTGTTTGCCAACGGCTTTGGCTTCGGGATGAGGAAGAGTTTGTGTTTCAGTCATGAAGGGATGAGTCTCTATGGATATATTCGTAGTACTGGGATTCAGTGTTATTATGCTTCATATATTTGTTGTCTCTTGGCGGTTGGCAAACTCTCCTCAGAAGAGCTCATCTGAGATGCTGCTATAAAAACACTGCAATCATGTACCGATGTGCTCAGATAGACTGAGCTTTCCAATGTCTAGACCAGCGCTAAGCATAACAGGGGCTTGGGGCAAAAACACCACCAACATGGCCAAAAATGCCCCTCAGGTTTACCAAGATGAAAAGGTTCGTCAAGACAAACGTTAGGCGAGCTTGAGAAAGCCTAGCATGAACAGTTTGAAGCAGCTGTAAAAGCTTGAAGTTTGGTAGGGTGTTGTTATCGGCTTAACATATATACTAAAATGTATTTGAAATGCATTTATTTTGTGCTTAGTCTAACACAAATACATTTACATATTTATGTGCTTAATAAAAATACCCTGCGATTGCATACTAAACTGTTATACTTCAGGTCTGCTAAATTGGAACAACTAAATTTGTGCTTAATGCTCTTTTAATTGTGTGGAAGTAGTGCAGAAGTCCAGCTAAAGATATACTGAAGGATATTTGATTGTGCTAAAGTGGAGCTATTGCACGTATACTTCATGTGCACATTAAATATCTTACATTAAAGATATTATGATATTGTACAGAGATCATACAATCCTTATGAATAGTGATAACAATGCATAAAATTCAAAAATGTGCATTAAATGTGCAATAAATAAATACTCCAAATATAGTTTAATTATGAATTTATATCAGTTAGTCTTAAGTGATATATTTTTGGCTGCAAGTTATATGGTTTATATATATATATATATTTTTTTTTTTATTATTATTTTTTTATATATATATATAATAATATATTGCATTATATTTTGGCGAATAAAATATTGATTATGATGAAAATGTTTTGAAATTAACATATAGAAAGTTTCAGATCCCCCAATATGAGCCATATGCTAAATGTTTAAAATAAATGCTTTATTTTAATACTTTGTAATTGTTATTAAAATATCAGGACAGTTTTATTCTATTGGGGCAGTTATAGGTCCATCAATGTTAGATATTAATTCCGTATCGCTACAGACCCGATTCCAAATATATTTAATAATGACTGGCAAAACATCCATGCATGTCATGTTTGATGAGGTCAATTATAAAAATTGCCCTTAGGACGGTTAAAAAATAATTGCCCCTTAATAGAAAAGTTCATTTCTGACCCTGGTCTGCGAAAAAGACAACTCCATCGAGGAATTGGGTCGAGACGACGAGTTCAGCCGGAGGCTCCACTGAAATGCCTTGTAAACTCCATCTGATTGGTGGCTTAATTGTTTAAATGATGACCAATTAAGTAAAAAGTCATGTTAGTGGGTTAACAAAATCATGGCCAAGTGATGTTATCTGCTGTCGACGCCAGAGGTCTACAACTAGGTCTAAGCACTACATTTGGAGATGAAGGAAAAAAGCTTGTTTTCTAGCAGAAATGTTAAGATTTCACTCTCTGGCGAATTGTTTATGGGACGGGAGAGCTAATAACACAGCGCTCTAATGAAATCAAGCTAACCGAATTGCTCTCGACTGGCCCAAACCTCTTGCAGATCCTCGGCAGTAAAATTGGAAAATATTTTCCTCCCATCAACCTCAAAGATAGTCGATGCGCTCGTAAACATGTGACATGTCTCAGAATAGATGATTATGTTCATACACATACAGGTCTAATCATTACTGAAGCGCTGTCTGTCCCGGATAAAAGCAGAACAGACAAGAGAACAGGCCTATGTGCAATATTATGATGGGGCATTAAGAGCCACGGGGGGCCGTCTGTCATTATAAACCCTTCACATGCTAATTTCTGCTTTGTTTTCTGCTGTGTTAATAGCCGTGTTTTACTGTTGCTCACAGTGCCAATTAAACCGTCCGCTTTTACAGCCAGTCAGAGACATTGAGCATTGAGACGTGAAGGTAGTTTGGGTGCTGATTCTCAGGTGTGTTCACCTGGCATGATTGTCTTTTGCTCTGTCATTAGAAGTAGCTCCTGATTGTAGATGGTTCACGCTGATGACGCTCTATAGCGCCCCTTGTGGTAGTGTTGAGAATACATTGAATCGCAATCTGACACTTTTCAAAATTAAGCGGGTGTTTACACGACACGGTTTTCGATTAAAAATAAGAAACTTGTTATGCGTTTTGGCCATTCATTCACACAGCAACGGCGTTTTGAAAACAGTCGCTCTATTGTCTCTGTGTAAACTACAAAAATGCAAATTTGTGAAAACAATGACATCATGTGCATGCGTATTACGTGTTTGTATAGTGTTTCTTTACAAACTGACATCGCCATCTACTGGCCTGGCATGAATAATGCAGCGACTTTAGTCATTTTTGTGGATCTGTGTAAAAGGGGATTGCTTTGACAATGTTGTCGTCTTTACTCAAAAGATGCAAAGGAAAAACGTCTCTGTTTTTACTACATTATTGTTGTGTGAACGCACCCTAAAAAAGTCACTTTGAGAAATTGTGCTTGTGGAGGGTTTGTTTTGGGACATATTGAGCA
Source organism: Ptychobarbus kaznakovi (assembly GCA_027422405.1). Taxonomy (NCBI): domain Eukaryota; kingdom Metazoa; phylum Chordata; class Actinopteri; order Cypriniformes; family Cyprinidae; genus Ptychobarbus; species Ptychobarbus kaznakovi. The sequence continues at coordinate 16,268,265 of CM049814.1, read as the reverse complement.
TGATGACTAAATGAAAGGATGATAAAATGAAGGAAAATATGTGCTTGTTTTTCATATTCAAAAATCTAATCAGAATTAAATATTCTCCCCGTTGAAACAACAAATTAATGAATTGTATAATATATTAAAATATTTGTAGTAAGGTTTCATTTTATAACATCAGTTAATGCTTGAATTAATTAATAAACAGACAAAAAAAAATAATACAGCATTTATAGTTTTTTTTATTTTTTTTGTAATTTTAGTAGGTTTTTTTTTGTAATTTTTAAATGCATTAATTCTAAATTATTTTTTTTATTAATCTTTTATTTAACAAGGATGCTTTAAAATAAGCAATGGTGGCAGTATTTACAATGTTTGCAGCACAACTGTTTTCAACATTGATAATAATCAGAAATATTTATTGATATTATTATGATTTCTGAAGATCATGTGACACTGAAGACTGGAGTAATGATGCTGAAAATACAGCTTTGATCACAGGAATAAATTACAGTTTAACACTTACATATATAAAACAGCTATTTTAAATCGTAATAATATTTAACAATATGTTTTTTACTGTATTTTTCAACAACTAAATACAGCCTTAGTGAACAGAAGAGAACATAAAACACACAAAGATATCTAACCAACCTCAAACTTTGATTGGTAATGCACTGTTTTTGTTGTTATTTCATTCATAATACAGTACATTAATTACAAGTATATAGTAGTCCATTTATAGAAATTGAAATATATAGAACATCTATGAATTAACTTTGAGACACATAAATGCTGTAAAAGTAACTATTTTGAACTATTATTATATGATGATAATTATATTATGTTAATAATAATATAGTATGGAGTCCCAGTTTATTTGCAGAGTTGTCATGCAGTAAATGAAGTGTTTCTTTTGTGTTTCCAGAAATCCTGTCAGTACAGACTAAGTGTGCAGATGTTAGATGAGCATTGATGGAGCTTTCTAGTAGAAATCGTGATGATATTTGTTTTCTCGTCTTTCTACTGATTGAAGTAAAATGTGTTCAGGAGGAGAGTTGAAGGGATAAAGCTAAAAATGCTCTTTTTGTGTTTGAGCACAGAGGTAATTTTTCCTACAATAAAGATTGGCCTCATATCGCTCAGGGCAGTGTGATAGTGTGATGGCAGTACAGGTGGTCTTTAGGACAATAATATAAAATGATAAAAACATTTTCACACATTTCTGTTGCTCTTTTATTCCTCTCGCATTTTTCAATTTCACTCATAATCTGTCCCCGGCAGACAATGAATAAATGCATGATGAGCCGAGCGCTGTTTGAGATGCTACCTGTAAAGCTTTAGACTCAGCGAGTGTGAAGACGAGGACGAAGGCTCCCCGTGATGATATTCATGAGTTGTGGCTCTTTGTTAGCGCAAGCGACGCTTTGTCTTTCTCCAGACTGATTGAATCGTGTGTGTGTGTGTGTGTGGTTTGTCTCGGTGTGTGGGCATATATCAAACTTCAGATGATTTCGAATGTGTCTGGAAAGCTCTATTAGAACATTCCAGAGCGTTCAAAACCTGTTCTCCATCGCTGACATGATGAAGGGATGTAAAAATGCTCTTGACAGTAAAGCTAATGTGTCTCCCAGGCTCCGGCAGTAATAACCAGCTCTTAAACTTTGGGTCAGATGTGAGATTCATTTCCTACACTTCCCTGCATTTTTGTACTCATAGAGGCCCGTCATCATAATTGGACTCAATAAAACGTTGATCGTTGAATCATATGGACAGCGGCATCATTCCACAGCGGTGATAGCAGTGTGATAGTGTGCATTTCAATTTGATTTATTTATAATTATGCATGCAGTTTTTATGAACATATTTAATTATGCATGCAATTTTTATGAACATATTTAATTATGCATGCATTTTTTATCACACATAATAATTTAAAGGTTACTGTGTATTTATTTATTTACCAAAAACTAAACAGTGATCACTTAAATTGATCACTTTACACTAAACTATTTAATTTTTCCTAATCATCATAACATATGAATGCATTTTTTATTAGCAAATAATATAAAATCAATATGAATTAAGTGGTCAATAAAATATATTTGATACTTTCAGCATACTCATTGCTTCACTATACATATTAGATTGTTTTACATCTAAAATATTTTTTTCCTTAGATTTAAAAAAATATATACATGCATTTTTGGCAAACAATAATTTAAAGGTTACTGTCTGTTCATTTGTTTTCGTTCCTTTTTTGAGAACCTCATGTAACGTTAGTCAAGCTATTTTTATTATTATTATTTCACCAATACAGTGATCACTTAAATGTATCAATTTACACTATATAAACTTTTATTATTATTTTTATAACTATGCATGCAGGTTTATTAACAATTATTTTAAGACCCAATTTTAATTTAACAATCAATAAAATATTTATATTATATATTCATCATGCGTATTGTAGTATACATAATACTCCATACATAATAGTATACATAATACATTCGCTGTACATATTAAATTTTATATATGGTATGCTTATGTAAATCAAGTATATATTTATTTATATATTTATATTATATATGCATTTTTATAATATCAAGGGTTACTATGTATATATTTATGTATGCATATAATGTTAGTCAAGTTATTTTTCCACCAAAACAGTGTCATGACTGGGCTCCCCCCCCCCCCCCCGGGTCATCCCGGGCAGTTTTATTGTGCAGTGTATCATGGGAAATAGTCTAATGTTCTGACCAATCACGGTGCTTCTGTCTCAGAGCCGCCCCTTCCCATGACCTCTCTCCAGAGGTTTGCTGCTTTTCACAGCACCCAACTTCTGCATTTTCTGCTTATAAACCGACAGACTCCATCACAGCCTGCTCTGTTCCTCTCGGTCTACTCCTTCTCTCCGCCGAGTGCACAGGCAGACTGAAAGAGAAGCTCAAAGCTGATTAGTCAAACTTGTGATTTCCAATTTCAGACCCCAGACACAAATCCCACACACACACTTAATATTCATGCGGAGGGGCCCGAGCTCCGGCACCGCCGCTGCCCAGACCTCCGCTCACCAAATCACACTCATTTAATCAGCTTATTCAAAGAGACCGGAGAGAGAGAGAGGCTGAGGAAGAGGAGGAGGAAGAGCGAAGAAGCAGCGCTGTTTACAAAGAGATGAAAGAGCTAGCGCTGCATTCGGAATAAACACAGTTAAAAGGGTTTTCGGTGAGATATTCACACCCGTTTCTCATATTACTGATCTGAGAAATGAGATCTCTGTAATACCCAGGGGTTAAATTGGGTTTTTGATGTGAGTCAACCTAAAATCTAGTAGTGATTCTGGAGTGATTATAAAAACCGGACTGTTTTTTTTTTTGTATACAAACAATAGTTTTGAAGCCGCTCCGGACCGTTTCAGCTTATTCAAACCCTGATAACAACTCTATTTGTCTTCCTCCGCCTACATCAATTAAGTGGTTAGGAGAAGCTGTGCCCTTCATCAGAGTCAGTCCTGTGGGTGTTGGGGGGGGGGGGGTCGGCCTCTCACTGGGCCTCGGGCAGAAAGATGGAGTGATGTTCAGTCGTCCTCTCCATCACTATCCATTCTCAGTGCCCTCTCATTCTGTGTGTGTGTGTGTGTGTGTTCAGCTGTGGTGTGTGTGTGTATACACAAACATATATACACATACACTATAATGGATGGGGTTGGTTGTTATTGATTATAATAATCAATAATAATATGCTTCTCAAACAACAACAATGACAATAATAATAATACTTTTTTTATTCAGCAATATGCATTTTATAAATCTTACTTTTTTCTGTGTATAATAATAATAATAATATATTTTTTTTATTAAGAAATACATAACTAAAGATATCTATTTTTATTTTTGTTGTTGACTATGATGGTAGTAATAAAAATAATAATATTTTTTTACTGAGCAATAAATTACTTTTTGTATTATTATTATTATTATTATTATTGTGGTTTTTGTTGTTGTTGTTATTATTATCATTGTTTTTGTTATACATAAATTTAACTTTATATTGAATAAATATTCTTAAACTGAACATTACATTTTCTTAATTGTCATTTAATAATAATATTAATAAAATCATACAGCAAAATGCATTTCATGGCTGGTAAGAATAATTTTTGTCTATTAATTTTACTCCAGCTAGTAGCTAGGTGTAGCAACGCGTTATCTGTGGATCCTGTTGTTGGGATTGAAAGGTTACATTTATAAGTGTATTACAAGCAAGTGTATCTGATGGCAGTGAAACAGATCCATTCAAGGTGATTTTTAATGACAGATTTTAAATATTAATCGATGTCAGTAGAAAGCTAGCTAAATTCTCCCAGAATGCTCTCTGCATGCCTCTGTTTTGCATCTCTTCTACCTCGCTTATATCTCTTTCATGTCCTGCATCTCTGTATTGAGACAGCGCTGAAGCGGCGGAGCCTGAGGAGCTGTCAATCACTGCATGATCTCGTGGGATTGGCTGTGCTGGCAGATGTGCTCATTACAGGCCAGGAAAGCTCTGCGCTTCTCTCTGTGATAAGAGCTCCCTGGCGATCGCTCGCTCTCTGAAGGGTTTCCAGCTTTAAACGTATTCATCTGAACCCGCTGCACACACAACCGTCACACCGTTGTCCGGAAACCTTTTAGAGTGTCTGGAACGTCATGTATTAGTTCATAAATTACTGGATGAGAGGACTACCGTTACGTGTTTTAATAAATCAGCTGATTATACTTGAAATCTGGGTGCAATTTTTATCTTGCATGTCAAATTTACCATAATTGGATTTAAAATAATTTACCAAAAAGCACAGATTGATATATTAATTATTTATTTAATAATAATAATAATAAATAGTGATTTATAAATAAATTGTGATTAATTGTGATACATTTTTATAAATTATGCATTTCTCAATAAACAACAACAAAAACATAATAACAATTATAATAAATCGTGATATTATTATTATTATTATTATTTTAAATACTTAATTTATCATGATCAAATGATACTTTTATAGTTAATAGCAACTGAACAGACCATAAATGTAATACATTTATTTTGAAATTAAATAAATAAATACAAATTATGAATTGTATGCCAGTTTCTCAATTGCCCTCTGAAGGTATCACTCACCTCAAAACCAACCAACCAACCAACCAATCAATCACTCACTCACTCATCAACCCACCCACCACTCACTCACTCAACCAACCAACCAACCACTCACTCACTCACTCACTCACCACTCATCACTCACTCACTCACTCACCACTCACTCACTCACTCACTCACTCACTCACTCACTCACTCACTCACTCACTCACTCACTCACTCACTCACTCACTCACTCACTCACTCACTCACTCACTCACCTACAACCAACCAACCAACCAACCAATCACTCACTCACTCACTCACCTACAACCAACCAACCACTCACTCACTCACTCACTCACTCACTCACTTCACTCACTCACTCACTCACTCACTCACTCACTCACTCACTCACTCACTCACTCACTCACTCACCACTCACTCACTCACTCACTCACTCACTCACTCACTCACTCACTCACTCACTCACTCACTCACTCACTCACTCACCAACCACTCACTCACTCACTCACTCACTCACTCACTCACTCACTCACTCACTCACTCACTCACTCACTCACTCACTCACTCACTCACTCACTCACTCACTCAAACCACTCAACCACTCACTCACAACACTCTCACTCACTCACTCACTCACTCACTCACTCACTCACTCACTCACTCACTCACTCACTCACTCACTCACTCACTCACTCACTCACTCACCCACAACCAACCACTCACTCACTCACTCACTCCATCAATCTCAGTTTAACCAGTATTTACAACAACTAATTTTTGTGTTGTGGGTCAAATATCCCCTTAGCATAAAAATACATGAATTGATTGTGAAAAGTCTTTGTTCATTGAGAAAAATAATAGTTTGATGACTTCAGCCAAAAACAAACACAACAAGCTATCACGAGTTACTGAAAGACTGCGAATACACTCATATTTCCTTTCAGAATAATATGCACCAATGAATCAAAGAGCAGCCACGTACATTAGGAAAGTAAACGGGTCAACACTGACTTCAAGAAATGCCGGAAATCCATCGGCGCGAGGTTGAAAGAAGAGCTGGGCGTTTTCTTCTGGCACCTGGAGTGAAACCGGCTCCAGCACCTGCTTGAAATGCATCTCGACCTGTAACGGGAATCCTGACAAATGAGATCTCTCACAATGAGATTCCCTCGGGAACAAAACACATCGCTCTAACAATATTGCTTTTTTGATGAATGGAGGGAGCCGCATGAAGCTAAGCTTTTTTAATAGCTTTATAATGGCACACAGTCATATACATTAGGCTACATCATAAAGAAGACGTCTCTCCATCTGCATGAAGCAGCGCTTTCGTCATTCGATCTGTGCATCTGAGATCTGGTCTGAGCGCTCAGACAAAAGAGCACGTGGCCTTTGATTCGACACAAACAAGCCGTGATACGCCTATAACGTCTCATACGCAAGAGTGATGACCTCAATATCAAAGAATAAGAGAAAACGAGAAGAATTTGTTTCAATGTTGTTTCAATTGCAATTTATAAATCAAACATGATTTTCTCCCCTTTTCTATTGCGTTTTATTGCCATCAACCAGGTTTAGCAGGGGATTCGTGGCAGGATATTTGGGAATGGGATCCGGTTTGAAACCAGGTCAGAGAAGGAGGAGCGAGTGAGTGAGCGAGCGAGCAGTAAAGAGCAATCACATGCTGATTTTGATATTTCTCTCTCTCTCTCTCTCTCCGCGGGGAAAGAGGAGTTTCACCTGAGACTCGGCTCTTTGATCAAACGCTGAGCTCCTCCAGAGCGAGTCCGGGAAAGGTGGAGGTGTGGTGGAGATTTGGGGTATTCTGATGTTTGTCTGACAGGTAGTTTGGCGTAGGCGAATGTTTGCAGCGCCTGGAGGAGGCTGTGTGCGCTCTGATGGAGAAACCGCCTAGAGTTACTTTCCTAAACGTCTTCCCTCGTCATCCTCACTTGATGGGAAAAGTTTGGTTTAAAGTCAGCATGAAATCACAGTTTAACCGTTTGCATATATTCACTAAATATCACAAACAAATCTACAATCCACAGTTAGTATACAATAATTCAAATATATGCAAGTCTATGATTCTTTGATTTTAGATGAAAAGTTTATAATATGAAAAATCTATAAAAATAATATTTATTTATATAATAGTGTTAAGTTTATAGCATTGTTATATTAATGTATGCAATATAATCTATTTATATATTATTAATATAATTATATAAATAATATATAATTTATTAGTTATATATGGGAGCATGAACTGCCACTATGAACTAATAATACCTAATAATTAGAAAAATAAATACAATATTAATATCAAAGATGAATATGAAATTGTATTTATTCATAATATTTTAAGGATAGTATTATTAAAAGTATTATTACAATGAATCAATGCAATTAATATATTGATATAATATCAATATAATCTATGTTGAACAATATTTAGTATTTATAATAATACTAAAATAATTAAAATATAAAATAGAAATAAAAATATAATATATTTTTTCATGTAAAACATATTTATTTATTTAATCATTAATTAATTTATTTATTTATTTGAGCATCACAGATTTCAGTATGAACTGCCATTTGAAAAATAGAATTTATGTATTTCAAAATATGTCTATATTTAACAGATAAATGAATAGCTTGTGGATTTAGAACGGCATGAGTTTTGTCCCTCTAATATTTTGCTCTTTTTTTATCTGCCATCTCTCTCTATCTATAGTTGATCTGCTAATATCCGTCTGTGCTCTCTCTCTTCTCTCTCTCATTACTAGACACGCCCCCTTACTGCTGATTGGCTACGAGTGTGTTTAGGGACTCGGCCGGACACTGTGGGCAAATATTGCTTACTGCAAGTAAATAATTACACTCATTTTTAAATGAACTATTCCTTTAATGCACGTTCCTGGTGTTATTGATGCACATTATTCTTTTCCAATACGTTCCTGGTGTTTGATTTGTGTTTCTCTACAGTATAATCCAACTTATATTTGTAGTTTCTTAGAACAGCTTATAAAATATAATAACAGCTGCTTTTAGAACAGCTTATAAAATATAATAACAGCTGCTTTTCTGACATGACAGTATGAAATGCCCATTTTTCAATTCCAAATTCAATGAAGACTCATAAGTGCGTCACATAAAAGATCTGATGTTGTGTTAGTTGTGACTGTTAACTTTAATAGACTCCCTCTTGCAGGAGTTCCCTGGTTGTCTTGGGAAGCAGAGATATAGTTTGAGTGTAACTCTAGGCTGCTTTCAGATGCGTGTTCATCTCCTGTCATTATAATGCGAGTGATGCTATCATAACTATCAGGAGAGGGAAAGAGAAAGAGCGAGACAGACATGGCGGCGCGAGGCAAGCGTCTCATCTACGGCTCTGTTATTAATGCAGAAATCAATTATCCCTCTGTGAGCTGATGAATCAGGGCTAATTAGCCTGAAGGTGTATCGCTCCTGTCCCGTCTTATCTCTATGTTCCCAGTGTTTTCCTCACGGTGGGTTAATACAATTAAACCTGTTGTCAAACGATCAGGACGCGGAAGATAGTTCGTTAACACCGCGCAGTCTTAGAAGATCAAGACACAAAGAAGTTGATGATATTGGTCTGAAATGAAGGGTGGCGATCTCAATAATTCTCCTGATATGACATTAAAATGATATTATAATTGCATTATATGCAGCAATTATAAACTGATGATAATGTGTCACATAGAGTTGACCTTTACGGTGACGCTACAATACTTTAAGGAACTGAGATTGGGAATAGTGATGGTTACCGGATGAACTGCAGGTGCTTTGGTTTGTAAATTATACTATTTTCCTGAAATACCAGGGTAATTTCACACTAATACCCTGGTATGACCATGTCTTATAGTCATCTGCAGTGGGAGATCTTGAGAAATACTGTACCTTGGAGTACCAAATACTATACTATATGAATTTTACAGCACCTTGGTCTTGCCCTTATTGTACTATGGCATAGTTTGTTTGTTCATTTACTTGCATACTTACATATTTATTTCTTAAACAAACTATATAATAGTATTATATTTTTTTTATTATATTTTTAAATAATTATTTGTATTTACATGTATTTATCCAATTAATAAATACATTAATTAACCAATTAATTATGTATTTATTTACTTGATTAAAAAAATTATATTCATTTTTTTATTTATATATATATATTTTTATTTTTAATGACATTAAAATAATTATTTAAACTATTTATAAAATATTTTGTTTATGTATTTAAGTATTTTATTTCATATTTAAGTATTTATTTAAATATTAAAACATTTATTTATTTATTTGACACAAAGCATCATGGACTACCATTTCAAATGACCATAGTATTACCTTGTGACACTGTCATCGTACCAACACAATGTTGTTTGGAAGGAGCAGTACAAAATGACCTTGGTAATTTACCATGGTAATAATACCATGGTTAGGGTTGCAAAAAGTTGGAAACTTTCCCGTAAAATTTGGAAACTTACTGGTAATTTTGGAAAGTTTTCCGGAAATGTTCCACCCCTTTGCAACCCTAACCATGATACAATAATTGTACTATAATTTTCCATATTTTATGTGATTTACATTATGACTTTCCAAATATAAATTTAGGAATACAATATTAGAGGTCACAAAAACAATATTGCTGTTAAAATTATATAATAATAAGAAAACACAACACAACACATAGATGATATAAATATTGATATTAATATTAGATGTCGCTAAAAGTTAGTTATACTGAAAACAATATCAATGAAATGACATTGATATATCATGACACTGTTTTGTTACCATATTCATTACCATCATAAAATAAATAAATCAACCAACAGTATATTACCACAATGGAATTCAATAGAATAGGGGGGTTTCTTAATTTGTCCCATTTTGGTATAATGTAGACCCAGCAGATGCGGTGGATGGCGGTGGTTTGGAGCAGTGCGGTGTGTTTTGGGCTTTATATCACTCCGGGTTTGCCTCACAAGGGCAGCTGGCGTTGACCTGCCCTCTCTGTCAAACACAGACCTCAGCCTTGTGTTATTTACACACAACACAACCTGTGACCGGCCTTATCACCACATCTGTCAATCAATCACATGCGTCCCCTCGTCATGTTTAATGGCCCTGACCAGGTGAGCGGCCTGAGCTGTAGCAGACAGAGACATAAACATGACTGATAAGAGGAAACAAGGCCGAGCGCGCGCTTCATATGAGCGCAGGCTGATGCTGACTCTAAACAGACCGACGCTTCTCACTGAACAGATGCTGTTTGAGGGGTGAGAAAGAGAAGGATGGAGGGACAGAGTGAGTGTTAATCCATGTGGTCTCCAGGTGTGGGACGTCCTGGAGCAGAGCTGAACGAAGAGGAGAGAGCAGAAAGAGTTTGAGTGGTGTTTCAGAGTTTGTTGCTGAGAAGGGTGTGTTGTGTTGTGTGTGTGTGTGTGTGTGGTGTGTGTGTGTGTGTGTGTGTGTGTGTGTGTGTGTGTGTGTGTGTGTGTGTGTGTGTGTGTGTGTGTGTTGTGTGTGTGTGTGTGTGTGTGTGTGTGTGTGTGTGTGTGTGTGTGTGTGTGTGTGTGTGTGTGTCTGTGTCTGTGTGGTGTGTGTGTGTGTGTGTGTGTCTCTCTGTGTGTCTCTGTCTCTGTGTGTGTGTGTGTTGTGTGTGTGTGTGTGTGTGTGTGTGTTTGTGTGTGTGTGTGTGTGTGTGGTGTGTGTGGTGTGTGTGTGTGTGTGTGTGTGTGTGTGGTGTGTGTGTGTGTGTGTGTGTGTGTGTGTTGTGTGTGTGTCTGTGCGTGCATGTGTGTGTGTGCGTGTCTGTGTGTGCGTGTGTGTGTGTGTGTGCGGTGTGTGTGGTGCGTGCGTGCGTGCATGGTGTTGGTGTATGTGTGTGTCGTGCGTGTGTGCGTCTCTCTGTGTGTGTCTCTGTGTGGTGTCTCTGTGTGTGTGTGTGTGTGTGTGTGTGTGTGTGTGTGTGTGTGTGTGTGTGTGTGTGTGTGTGTGTGTGTGTGTGTGTGTGCGTGCGTGCGTGCGTGCGTGCTGTGCGTGCGTGCGTGACGTGCGTGCGTGCGTGCGTGCGTGCGTGCGTGCGTGCGTGCGTGCGTGTATCTCTCTCTGTGTGTGTGTGTGCGCGTGTGTGTGTGCGTGCGTGCGTGCATGCGTGCGTGCGTGCGTGCGTGCGTGCGTGTGTGTGTGTTAATTTTGTCTACTAAACTGATGAAAAGCTTCATTGACTTTATCACGGTTTCATTGACTTTATCACGGTTTTTGATTTTGTCAGTGATGAAGACAAAAAAGAAGCATCATGACTATTAATTATTTTACATGTATTAATGACCAGAAAAAAGAACAAGGACTCATTACATTGATTAAAAGAATCAGTAAAGACTCTCATAACCTTTCAAAAGATTTAGATCCAAATAAATGCTGTTCTTTTGCACTTTCTATTCATCTGTGAATCCTGAGAAATGAAATGCGTCACAGTTTCCACAAAAAATATTGAGCAGCACAACTGTTTTCAACATTGATAATAATCAGAAATGTTTTTGATATTATTATGATTTCTGAAGATTATGTGACACTGAAGACTGGAGTAATGATGCTGAAAATACAGATTTGATCACAGAAATAAATTACAGTTTGACTGTATTTTATCAAATAAATGAAGGCCATGGTGAGCTAAAGAGTCAAAAATCATACCGACCACTAAAATTTGAACAATTTATCTAAATGTTTTTATAAGTGGATGCTTTTTTTATTTAAATGATAAAATGTCTAAATATTTTTTGTTCTGTTACATTTGTGCACAAAAGCACATTTTTGTAATCTTGCACGATAAAAAAAGTTAAAAGTAAAAGACTAAAATCATAAATTACTCTGAATTTTAAAAGCAAGATTGTGAAGAGTGAAATGGACTAAAATAATTGAAATTGACAAAATACTGATTAAAAATACAGGCTTTTTTTGTGGTCAAAAAACACTACTTGCAAAAAACAAACTAACAAACAAAAACTACGTTTAATCCCTTTGTAGGGATCAGCCCAACATTGCCATGGCATTGAGCATGTAGCATGATAATACCATGATAGCATGATAATTGATTTGAAGTACTGAGTACACTGAAAACAAAAAAAATAAATAGAACCAATTTTTACTCTGCAATTGCTAGTAAACTTCACAAAAAATTGGCAAGTAACACATTGAATTAAACATAAAATCTTAAAATAAAAAGACCAAAATAGTATTTTCTTGCAAAACTTGTAAAAAGATATGTTTGTGTGTGTGTGTGTGTGTGTGTGTGTGTGTGTGTGTGTTGTGTGTGTGTGTGTGGTGTGTGTGTGGTGTGTGTGTGTGTGTGTGTGTGTGTGTGTGTGGTGTGTGTGTGTGTGTTGTGTGTGTGTGTGTGTGTGTGTGTGTGTGTGTGTGTGTGCATGTTGTGTGCGACTGTACGCGTGCGTGCGTGCGTGCGTGCGTGTGTGTGTGTGTGTGTCTGTGCGTGTGCAAAGGTGAACACATTTTTGTTCATGTATTTGGTATCAACTAAATCACATGACCTTCTCTCCTTTCTCCTCTTGTTCTAACTGTCTGAAGTCCTTCATTTTTCTTGTATTGCTGGTTTTTTTTCTTGCAGTGTGGGATGAAACAGATGTTTGGAATTGATCAGTCATAGATGAGCAGGACCGGGGCTTTTCTCAGTTTCTCTATTTTGTTGATTTTAGTAAAGCAAACACTTTACCTCAGCGTGTTTTGTTTCTCTATCTGTCTTTCTCCTTCTAGTTTTATGGCAGCGTGATGCATAGATAAGAGAGAGATAAGCTGTGGCGTAACCTTGGCTGGAGTTAAACTTCAGCTTTTCATCCTCCGTCAGTTTTCATCACTGTAGAGATACAATATATTTATGGCAGTGCTGGTGTAGTCAGCAATATAAACCTGATAACATCTGGAATGTTCTTCTGGAGGGTGCTTACATAGAAAAAGCACAGTATTATAGTGGATTATAGTATTATATATATTGTCTGGATTCATTGAAAGTCTAGAGCACTATGTACACACCATGGTATATGAATATGGTAACCAGTTATTGTCAGTGGAATGATATACAGTAAGACTACCATGCATAATCATGATTGACTGACTCCACTAATTGTTAATACAAGCAGCCTCTATTCTGTTCTATTCTATTCTATTCTATTCTATTCTATTATTTGAAGTGCCATCAGTGTACTGTGATACTGCCATAGTTTGTTAATGATGTTAGTTAAATGGATAGTTAATTTGCTGTTAATTTACTTAACCTCAGGTCATCTAAGATGTAGCACTTTGAGAGTCAAAAAACAAATACAGCCAACACGAAGTGAATGCCTGTGGCTCCTGATGATATATTAAGGTCTTATGAAGTGAAATGATCAGTCTGTGCAAGAAACTGAACATCATTTACAACATCATTGCCTTTAATAAAGAGCCTCAGGCAAAATGGGAAAATAACCAATTCACTAGTTTGTTCATGTAATCGCACAATGACGTCATGTATACGCAATTATTAAAGCACCCAATAATGATGTGAAACATGGATGTTTTACATGTCTAAAGCATATAACGTGAATAAACTAGTCTTCCTCAGCTCCCCTTTTACATAAACCAAGAGAAACCATAAGAAAACGTTCATTTTGCCCCTTCATTCAATGCTCGGTTCACCGGAGATCACTCTGGACCGTTTGCCTGAGCCTCTGGATTACAAATAATAATGTTGTAAATAATGTTCAGTTTCTTGCACAGATCAATCGTTTCGCTTCATAAGATCTCAATATATCGACAGGAGCCACGGATATTAATATCGTGTTGCCTAAAATGCATTTTTGACTCTGAAAGTACCGGTAGCCATTGACTTGCATTTTATGCATCACCAAGGACCACGGTTTCAGCTAAAAATCTTTACTGTTTCTTTACTGAAGAAAATAAACAGTCATCCACATCTTGGATGACCTGAGGGTGAGTAAATTAACAGCACATTTTCAGTTTTGGGTGATCTATCCATTTAAGCTGTAGATTAGAATCACTTTTGCTTTTGTATAATTTGAAATAGAAACCAGTTTTAAACCATTGTGCCTGTTGGACCAACCTTGATTTTATAATTTTTTGGCTTCTTCCAATAGTAAATTCAGCCTACCCTTCTAGTTCCAAAAAAATAGTTTGCCCCTGTGAAAAACAGAGCATAACGAATCATCTTTAGTTCGTTTAACAAGGCCATCTAAGACCAAGAGGTCCTTTCCACTTCCTGTGTGACAGGTTTGACCTCACACGTTGCAATTCCTCCCATGTAGACGCGGTCTCACATCTTTCATCTCTCCGTCCTCCATTCCCTTTCACTGGACTATTTATAGTTCCCTGTCTATTCTTCAGGCAACGAGCGGAAACCCTCAAAGACTGTGTCTCTCGACAGTATGGCTGCTGGGACCTCGGCCAATCAGCTTCCACCAGAGATCCTCCGACTGTGACATCATCAGCATGCGCGGCGGTGAATCTGAAGGGTTCGCTTTGTGTCTGAGGAGCTGATGAGGGTCAGGGAGGGACCACTGCTGTTATGAGAACACAAAAGCTGCTCTGTCTGAGCGCTGTAAGAAGAGCGGTCATTCAGAAGGAGGGGATTTATGGCCTGAAGTATTCGCGACCTCAAGCAAAGCTTCTGTTGTGTGAGGATATGGCATTGAAAACGGCCTCAGAAGTGCTTTGACGCACATTGTTGGTTGTTTGAGTATGGTTATGGCCTCTGCTGTATGTCATTGGTGTCACAGATGTCAGTTTACATCGTAATCAGTTCAGATGTGTCAGAGCAAAACAAAAGTTCCTTGTCGGACAATTGCAAAACGAGGGAATGCCATGTTAGCAAAAACAAGGAACTCATTGATTCATTGAACTCGTCTACAACCCAGAGACCTACTTAAGGAGTTCCCATCATGTAATTCGAGGTTGTCGACATTGCTTTCCCAGCCACCTTTTATGTGGGTTAAAGTGTGAAGTTGTGGTTAATGAGGCTGGTAAACCGTAAGGTTGCAGGTTTGAGTCTCGGGTTGCTTTAGGGGGATTGGCCATGCCATAAGTCTGCTTTCTGAACAAACTGCTTGTGTAGCTCATTGGCACAATTTATTGTCCAACATTAACACGGGAAGCCTTCGTTCTTTTCAGGATATGCTTTCATCAAACAGTCACCAGCCACTTTATATGTGAGTGTGCGCATCTTAATCATTATTCAAATCTTTTAAAATATATTTTTATAGTTAAATAAGTATTAAAAAGTTTTCATGAATTATTAATTCATAAATATTATGTTTTTTATGAATTGCACTACATGACATTTCACAACCTGAACTGATCTTGCCTTGTCATAAAAAGGTCAAATCTAATATTTTAGGACTTGTTGACCTTGACACACAATCATGAGGGCCGTTAGAGCTTCTGATTATGATATATTTTCTGGTTTAGTTTTATTTGGTTGTACCATATGACTGATTTGGCCGACAAAGGTTGTGTGTGTGTGTGTGTGTGTGTGTGTGTGGTGTGTGTGTGTTGTGGTGTGTGTGTGTGTGTGTGTGTGTGTGTGTGTGTGTGTGTGTGTGTGTGTGTGTGTGTGTGTGTGTGTGTGTGTGTGTGTGTGTGTGTGTGTGTGTGTGTGTTCATGTTTAAATAAATCATCAGTAAAACAGCTGTTTTGAAACATTTCCTTGCTTTTAATTTCACTTTGTTTTGATTTGCTTTTTTGTTGTTTTCCACCATTAACCTGAAAGGCTTTTATTTTGTTTTCTTTCATTTTGTTTAACTTTGATTCACATTTTTTGCTTTGCTTTGCTGTTATTGTTTTGTTTTATACTGGAATACATTACTTGCATGAACTTTTCTTGTAGCTCATCTGCACGACGTATTTTCCAACGTTAACCTGAATATATTTAGTTTTTGTTTTGTTGCTTTTTGTTTCGTTTCATCTCACTTTTTCACTTTGCTTTGCTTCACTTTGCCGTTGTTTTGGATTGGAATTGCTTTCTTAAATGAACTTATTTTTCAGCTCATATGCGCAACATATGTTCCAACATTAACCTGAAAGGCTTTTATTTATTTATTTATTTCCTTTCGTTTTGTTTCATTTTAATTCACGTTTTTCTCTTTACTTTGCTGTTTTGGACTGAAATTCAGCTTCTTTTGTAACTCATCTGCAAAACATATTTTCCAACATTAACTTGAATAGCTTTTATTTCGCTTAATGTCGTTTCGTTTCACTTCGATTAGCTTTTTCACTTCGTTTAGCTTAGTTTTTTTGTTTTGGACTGGAACTTAATTCTTTAATGCACTTCTTTTGTAGCTCATCTGCACAACATATTTTCCAGCCTTAACCTGAAAAGCTTTGTTCTTCTCAGGATGTGCTTTCATCAAACGACCACCCAGTCACTTTATCTAGAGATCTTATAAAGTCCCATCGTGCATATTTATCATCCACCTTGGTATTCCAATACGCCATTTCTCCTTTGTCAAGCCAAGTGTCTATTCATGAGCACCTGACTCCCAGCATGCATCTGTTGATCTGGCACTATTGATAGCATCACGGCCTCTCGTACTTCTTTCCCAGTCGCTTTCATCACCGTGCCAATGTCTCCTCTGTTCTTATGTAGTCACTGGCATTCCTCTAGTGTTCGCTATCAATCAGCCGAGCCGGTTTTGATCTTCCACGAGGAGCAGAAGACTTCGGAGCACCTGCATTCGGCAGGCGAGGAGCTTTTGATAGGAGAAATTAATGAGGTTGGTTATGTTTGGATTTCCTCGTTAGACGTAACACGTGAGGGTTCGGTCCCGCGGGAGGCGAGAGTGCTCTGCTCCACACTCCGTCTTTGTGGCAGGAGCCCAGTCACCGATTTAGCGCGGCGTGCCGGCGGAGACATAATGTGATCAACGGAGCATGATAGGAACAATGAAGGGGCTGGTGCAGGAAAACGTGCTTCAGACACCTCCAGCATGTTACCT